>CM019071.1:54714156-54951656 GCA_009667805.1 Leptobrachium leishanense | reverse complement strand
AACTTCAACCTTTCACAAAATGGAAATCCAAAGAGCGGCAGGAGAAGCATCACTGATACGGTTTCTCCTGCTGCCGTTTGATTTCTCTATATGAAACGCTGAAGTTTGTAACCTTGTTGGCAACTTTGACAAACACTGGCACTTCTTGAAAAAAACAAAACTAATTGTTCAATAACAAAAAGAGTTTTCTCTTCACGTTTGATCAACTTTCATATTATTATATTAACTATCCTGCACATATCGTGCGTCACATTCTCCATCACACATGGGCTTTTATATTTATATTTACATTTTATATTGTTTTATTTGGAATAAAAGATCCTAAAATGATTTGGATTATTTTATTTTATTCATTCATTCCTGAATAAGGAGAAAAATATTCAGGCTGTGCATCGATTGGTTCCCCTGGACATATAGACCTGTGTATTTATCAGATACTGAAGCCTCCGAGTTTTCTTCAATCCATCACACATGTAGCAGAAATGGAGCGTGCTCAGTAGAGATGGATGGAAAATGACAACTTCACCCCAATTAAGATAGAGCCCATCCAGTTTCATTGTACAGATGGTCACTTGCCTTAGGCTATTACTGCACTTGTTACCACAGGAGAACTGAATCCAACCCGCAGTATCTGGCTAAAACTAGATCTCCCTGCCCTCTTAGGCTGGGGTCAGACCAGCGCACTTTTAACGTGCGTTCTGGCGCACATAATTACGGCCGCACTAGCAGCAGATGACGGGCAATGACGGCCAATATACGATGTACGGCCGCACAAAAGTCCGGCCGTGCAACGCAAGTGGAATTTGAACGCATGTTTCTCAGAACGCTGAACCGCTAGTACTGACGTACTGAGTGCGCAGCTGCGGCATAGCGGCGTGTGTGCGTGATTAGGAGATGTCAGACACTGCTAATGTCCAGCCAACATAACGTCCAGACGCAAAAAGAGTTTTATTGACGATCCGTACAAAATCACGCCCGAAAATGCGCGTCGTCTGACCGTTTTTGCGCATTCCGTGAAAAAATATGTCAATGCGTTCGGACGCACTTTTTCACGTTCGCTGGAAAAAATGCTTTCGTCTGACCTTAGCCTAACTCAGCCATTGTCTGTTATGCCAGGGCATGTGTGTGGAAGGGGAGCCTATTGGGAGGCTATTCAGTATGGAAAAGCCGGGGTGTGTTTTGCCCTTGTATTCTACCCACCCTCCTATGTGTGTTTGTAATTGTAAACTCTAAATAAAGTCATTAGAAGTTTTGCGTTCACCCTACAAGGAGCTCCGGCTGTTGACTATCAGGGTAATCCAAAGAGATCCCAATGGCTGGAGAAAGGTAACCAAATGCTGAAAATCAACGTTCGGTTACCTTTCTTGGCCATTCGGCTATCCAGAGAGCAGGCAATACGCCAAATCCTGGCGAATTGCCTGCACATACGGTGCCTGTTCGGTGCCTGTTCGAGGGCAGTGAAATCCCCATAGAGAAGCAATGCTTCGTCTATTCAGAGAACACAAACCAGCAGTGAAAAGTTCCCGAAATGCCCTGCCATTCGGTGGTTTAATTCGGCAGGTTTATTCAGGCAAATCCCATAGGCTTCAATCTTAAAAATATTGCCGTTTTAATTCAATATCTAATAAACTGTTCATTATAAAATTCTGCAGTAAAGAGTCTCTTTATTTATAGATTTTTTCGGATATTTTAAGCATTTTTCTGGATTTTGGTTTTTAAAATAAAATTCAGGTTTTTTTTTAACTTTACTTATTTTTTCGGTAACAGCCCTTTTTATTATCATTCATTGGATCATATGTAAATTTCAGACATTTTCGCTCAGTAGTTTCTTTGCAAACAGCGTTTCACTTAAACTGTTTTTCTAATTTATTCACTGCATTCGTCTGTGGTGTCGGCTTTTTCCGGCGGCTTCGCTGCGTGTGATCGGCTCCTGCTTGGGTTTTTCCGGCATTTTCGGCGGGTTAATCCAGATGTTTTTGCGGGTTTTCGGCGTGCATTCGGTGGGTTTTGCAGTTAGTTTTCGGCGGGTTTGCAGCGACCTTTCCCTGAAATTCAGGGACACTGTGGTGTTTGCTGAATACACCGCAGGGTTGCCGAAATGGGATCGGCAAAACAAACCGAATTGAAGAGAACGAAAAGTCTCCGAACGTGCGTTGACTGTTCTGATACTCTTTGAATTACCCTGTAAGTGGGTTTGGGCCAGAATCGGTACTTCCTTCGGAATACTAACAGCGAGGGGAGGCTTTCTGCACGTAGAAACTCATCCTAGGTACTGAACCTCATGTGACACTTACTGTGCTGTAATTCACCAGAATAAAACCACCGTCCTCTCATAGAAAGAATGGAGTTTAGTGAACAAGCCAACGCTGACTCTTTAACGTTGTATCAAATCATGAAGAGTCACATGTTACCAGCAGCACCACTCAGAGGGATTGTATTTGTGGGTCACTGGAAACTGAACGTTATCTGTTATATCTCTGTGTGCCATGTATCAAGCTCTAAATGTGTAGCAAACAACATAACTCTAAGGTGATCTCTCATTTCCCTTACGAAAATACTGACACACATAATATGTGTTGGTTTTCACTCTTCCACCCACTTCCTGTGCCACACACATTAATCATTTTTGATACTAAATGGCTGATAATTCACTCACAGACCCTGACTGGCCAAGTGATTTGAGGACAGAAAAGGTAATTTTTTTTTTTAAATAAAAGAGGTAACCGATGCGCCGGAATTATGTGTATTAAATAATATGGAAAAATAGGCAAATTCTCAAATATCAATATGAAATTCAGGTCCCACATACAACCCTGCATCGGTATCTACTACTCAGCAATGCAGTGAGTGTATGAGGGCTCTCTTGTATGCCTTAACCTTGGTATGGCCTCAAATTCCTACTTTTGTATTCCTTAATTTTTATTCCCACCTCCCCACGATCTGCCATGGAAATAAAACATGGTATGAATTTAAAATATCCAGAAATAAAGAGGAATAGATGGATAGCTAAGTGATTATTGCAATTTGTCATCCCAATAAAAAACATGAATGATTTATTTTTGAAGGTTTGTAATTTGGCGAATAATTAAACGTTTTGCTAATGATGTGGCCCAATAATGTGAAAATCACAGCCATGTTTTCAATTCATTTTTCTGATCATTTGTAGAATTCTTTCTATAAATTGAATTCTTGATAGCAATGGTGGAACAAGCATGAGGCTTACTTAAAAAAATCGGCAGTTATTCAACAAGTAGTAACTCAGGGGGCCTTGTACCAACAGGACAAGGATAGTAATGCAAAGGGTTTGGGAATGACAACAACACAGCCATTCTCCTGCAGGGTGAGGTACACAGAGCTGTCTATACACACAGCACAGTGGGAGTGAGGCTTTCAGAGGTTAATATGTGAATTTACAGTGGAGTTATATTGTCAGAAGAGCCTTAAATAAGCACTATACTAGAATAAATTAAATATTCACACAATAAATTATATTATAACTGGGGATATCCTGATCTGATCCTTAGGATCTGGATTGGGACCCGATCTAAGCATTTTTCGGGGATAAGGATTGACTTTTTAAAGCAGATCTGACCCTCGAGTATGAGACATGCCAGACAGCGAGACTCCCATCCTTCCGTCTGGAGTTCAGGTGCCTCTGCATTCACTCATGGCATCTTCTCTGCCTGCTCCATACCATGACCTGCGAGCAGGCAGGAAAGAAAACATCACGAGTGAATGCCAAGGTTCTGGATATGCGTTTGGGATGGAGCCTTTGGTCCGGACATGGGTTGTGTGGTGTTCGGGACTCCGTATAGGCCGATTCTGAATAAAGCACAACCTCGATCGGATAGAGGGCCCAAAAATTGTGTACAGGACATTCCTAATTATAATATTACTGTATACTCCTTGTTTCACAGCATCACTTTTAAATATCATATATAACATTATAGGATGGGATGAGAATGGTTCGGACGTCATTTGGACTTGACCAAAGGAAAAACATTCCCGTCCTCCGTTGGTCCAGTAACGGAGAACCCAGTGCCATTAATATGACATTTATTGTGATTTACAATATAAAAAATCGTTTTAGTAACATTATATTTCCCTTTATTATTCATTTTCTATTCGACACAGCCTTCTATTTAAAAAATGGAGCCGCCAGGAAGCCACGTTTACCATACACCTTGCATTGGTCTGCTGTATTACTGGACTGAAGCAAACCTCAGCAGATGGAGGTTTAGACGTGTCTTCCTGTTGTCTTCATTTTTAGGTCATGGCAGTTTATTTATGAAACATTGAATTGTGGTGAAGACTTTAAACTTATATAGGCAATATACTGTATATAAATATATTTATATTCTAATAGATCAGGCTTAATATCACCAGTTGTAGCTGATCTGAAGATTTTCTTCCCAACGTCTTAAAATCAGCACTTTTCATTATAGATTTTTTCGCAACCCACTTGCTAACAAATTTATTACCGCCTAAAATGACAATGGTATGTGTTGGTAATCTATCCATAGGTGAATTCTTTGGAATTCGGATTCAGTTCAATAAAGTGTGATTTATTTCCTATAAAGTGACACATGTTGTAGATTAGCCTGATATAAATCTCTATTTAATGAATTTTGGTATAACGTGTTAGAAAGTCCTATAAAAAGTTAAAAAAAAAAAAAAATCTCTATTGTCTGCTTAAAAAGGCCCCCAAGATATCTCATTATTGGATGCAAATATCCCAAAATCCCCCAAAAATCCCAAACCCAGAAAACCTCTGGTCCCGAGCATTGCAGATAAAGGAGACTCGACCTGTATCACATAATCATCGGACACAAATTGCTCTGTGATTTTAGATACTTTAATCTATTTATCTAACACTTCTTGTCATGAGATCCCTTTAAGGCTGGGGTCAGACCAGCGCACTTTTAACGTGCGTTCTGGCGCACATAATTACGGCCGCACTAGCAGCATATGACGGGCAATGACGGCCAATATACGATGTACGGCCGCACAAACGTCCGGCCGTGCAACGCAAGTGGAATATGAACGCATTTTTTTGAGAACGCTGAACCGCTAGTACTGACGTACTGCGTGCGCAGCTGCTGCATAGCGGCGTGTGTGCGTGATTAGGAGATGTCAGACGCTGCTAATGTCCAGCCTACATAACGGCCAGACGCAAAAAGAGTTTTATTGACGATCCGTACAAAGTCACGCCCGAAAATGTGCGTTGTCTGACCGTTTTTGCGCATTCGTGAAAAAATACGTCAATGCGTTCGGACGCACTTTTTCACGTTCGCGGCGAAAAATGCTTTCGTCTGACCCTAGCCTTACCCATTAATCCCATCTCTGTCATTAGATCCTTTAACCCATTAATCTCGTCGCTGTCATTAGATCATTCAACCCATAAATCCCATCACTGTCATTAGATCGCTTCAACCCATTAATTACATTTACCACACTGCCATTAGATCTCTTTAGCCCATTAATTACCACACTGCCATTAGATCTCTTTAGCCCATTAATTACCTCACTGTCATTAGATCTCTTTAACCCATTAATCCCCTCGCCATTATTAGATCTCTTTAACCCATTAATCATCTCACTGTCATTAGATTCCTTTACCCATCAACCACCTTACTGTCATTAGATCTTTTTAGCCCATTAATTATTATTAACCATTAATTTTGTGTGTCATTAAATCCTTTAACCCATTAATCCCATCTCTGTCATTAGATCATTCAACCCATAAATCCCATCACTGTCATTAGATCCTTTAACCCATTAATCCCGTCTCTGTCCTTAGATCCTTTGACCCATTAATCCCGTCTCTGTCATTAGATCCATTTAACCATTAATCCCATCTGTCATTAGATCCTTTAACCAATTAATCCCGTGGGTGTCATTAGATCGCTTCAACCAATTAATTACATTTACCACACTGCCATTAGATCTCTTTAGCCCATTAATTACCTCACTGCCATTAGATCTCTTTAACCCATTAATCCCCTCGCCATTATTAGATCCTTTAACCCATTAATCATCTCACTGTCATTAGATCCCTTTACCCATCAACCACCTCACTGTCATTAGATCTTTTTAGCCCATTAATTATTATTAACCATTAATCTTGTGTGTCATTAAATCCTTTAACCCATTAATCCCATCTCTGTCATTAGATCATTCAACCCATAAATCCCATCACTGTCATTAGATCCTTTAACCCATTAATCCCCTCGCCATTATTAGATCCCTTTAACCCATTAATCATCTCACTGTCATTCGATTCCTTTACCCATCAACCACCTCACTGTCATTAGATCTTTTTAACCCATTAGTCATCTCACTGTCATTAGATCTCTTTAACCCATTAATCACTGCGCTGTCATTATGACCATGTTGTGCATGTACCTGAGACAGAGCAGTAAATGTAGTGACCTGGTTTGTGAGTCTGTTCTTACCTTTTAAATTAATTTATTTCCTCCTAAACTGGCATCAGTGCCAATATTTGCCTCCTGGTCCCCAAATCTTACCTGTCAACCGGTGCGACGTCACGAGCTGTATAAAAATAATCTTAAACAAGAGAGAAACCTCCATCTTCCAACACAAAGGTGTGACTTTGCAAAGAGCGACAGTGCAACGGGCAATCTCTACTCCTAGTGACCCGCTAACTGCGAGCCGGCACCTGCTGGCTTCATCAGTGACATCACGGAAATGTGGTCAACGGTTCTGTAACCTCTGTATCAGGGGCCGATCTCGCAGGCGATGTCTAGAGCTCTAGACTGTGAAGCAGCTTCCGACGATTTCATCTCCTGCTGAAAGGCACCCGAAAAAAAAAAAAATCTTTTGGTTTAATTCGGTGCAAAAGAAAACATGTTTTGCTATTAAAGATACAGATCCCTTTTTTTTGCCCTTAAATAATTGGGTGGATCCTGCTGACAGCCTCTACCCAACTACACTATATTGCCAAAAGTATTCGCTCACCTGCCTTGACTCGCATATGGATAGGTGAGCGAATACTTTTGGCAATATAGTGTATTATTTACGTATTTCTTCTATTTTCGGGTTAATGATTTTACTCACCTTTTGTCCCTCGTCGCGCGCTGCTCCTCCTCTTCAGCTCAGGGATCCCGAAACCGGAAGTCCCCGAATCTTTTCTGTGTAATTTACGCTCCTATACAACTTGTAGAAAGAACAGTGAAGCGCTCTCAGGATAAGTGCAAAGACATAAACGCTACACAATGAATATGGAGGTTCCCCTAAGAACCTGAAAACAAACGATAGAACAGTCAATGGAGCGCGAGTACAAAACTGGAAATATGAGAGTGCACTTTACATGTCCTTCAATCCTTCTTCCCAATTTTCTCAATACCAGCTGAAGAAGCTCTGAGGAGCGAAACGCGTTCTGGTAACATCTATTTCTTTTATGTATTAATAAATTTATTTTAAATTGCTGCTGCTTCCTGGTACGTGGTTTTAAAGAAGGTTTTTTGGAATTTCCTTTTAAATTCCTATGCCAAGTCTTGGAGCCAATGCGGCTCACCCACATGTGAGTGCACTATATAAATTACTTTATTGCATTATATTTTAACGATATTGCACTAGGGTAGTGCACTGTTTTTCTCTTTCCACGATTCACTGTAAAGGAAAGCTGTTTGAAGACTACTACCACATTGTGGGTACATGGGCACCTGAACACCTTTGAAGACCCATATCAGATATCCACCCTAGAGCCTAGGCCAGGCTCATGAATATGTGAGTAGAATCACCATTTTTTATCTTCCTCACACGGTGAACCAATATATTGCGCGATGATATTTTCTCTCTTATAGCGAGGCCTTATTCAAGAGTGATTTTATTGAGAAGATTGGGAAGAAGGATTGAAGGACATGTAAAGTGCACTCTCATATTTCCAGTTTTGTACTGGCGCTCCATTGACTGTTCTATCCTATACAACTTGTGTAGTGTAGAATCTAGAAATTGCGCAGTGCTACAGGACTCGCACACTTTGTGTACACAAGTTCTGTAGTGCCTGCGCAGAGCGATGGATCGGAGCTGCGCGCGCATGCACAGATCTGATCCATCGCTGCCTCTCTGAGAACGCTCGCTGCAGCTGTCAGGGATTATCCCGGTAGTTGCTGACAGTGAACTCAGGGGACGTCGTTTGGAGTAAAGGTACAAAGGGGACAGGCTGGTTCGTAAGTCGTGGTCACAAAGCTGGGTCATACTCCAGTGGCAAAGAATCACAAGCAGGATCTACAGTAAGCACAAAGGAACTGCTTCAATACTGGAGAGAGTGGGCTACTCAGCTTTTGTACCCTGCTCTCTCTCGTCCAATAGGAGGCCTGTGACATCATCAGCGAGCACCGCAGCCTGGACGCCATTTTGGCAGAGACCAGTCGCATGCGCGCACACCTAGCTAAAGGCCCAGGCAAAGCCTGAAGCCTGGGGCTTCGCCGGAGACAGCTGACTGGCGGTGAAGGAACCGGCACCTGACCTCCCCGGGGCCTGAGGACACGCCGAGGAGGTGAGCCGGCAAGCACCGGGCACGAGGCACCGCCAGGTGACCGGGTCGACCGCCTCAACCCCAACCTGAACAGGAACGTCGGGAGGGCGGCTGCACAAATATTACATTTTAATATAAATTAAATAGTTTTTAATTTTTAATATAAAAAATATATAATTTTTAATAGTGATACTTGTGGCACTTTCTCCGAGTCCATTCTGCTCCCCTGCTCCTTTTTCTTTTACTGATAAAAATTTAATATTGTGGGAACCTGGTTAAATTAAATCATTTTGTCATTTAAAATCTTTTTTTTTCGTTTCCTGAAAATGAGCCCATCGGGTTCAGCCTCTCACACATCACCTACTGCTGTTGATCCAAAAGAAGCAAAAACCCCCAGTCTGAAGCGCTCGCCAATATGCAACATACTGGGAAGAAATTCCAACATGATCCCAGACGGCGTCAAATTTCTCCTTGGATCAAACAGCTTTTATCCACATATTAAATATTATAAACCTAGATATTATAATAATATTAATTATATATAATACGTTCTGCATTTTAAAAAATATTATTTTTAGTATTTTAAAATGTAATATAATTTTTTTTAAATTTTAATATAAATTAAATATAGTAATTCATTTTTAATATAAAAATATATAATTTTTAATAGTAAAAGTTGTGGCACTTTCTCCGCATCCATTCTGCTCCCTGTTACTTTACCCCGATCCTCCTCCTTTTTCTTTTTACTGATAAAAGTTGAATATTGCGGTAACCTGGTTAAGTTAAGCTGTGTACCCATCGATATGGCTCCTGCTCGTATTGTTATTGCTGTGCTTATATATGATGAAATCTCCCTGATAAAATAATGCTGCTGACTCGGATTCACTGACATTTCTCTTGGATTGTAACTATTGACTTGATTGCAATAATATATATATATTTGTGACAGTGTGATTAGGGGCAGGGTGATAGTCTACCGTTTTGTCAGCAGGCGGATGGAAAAAGCCCTTTTCCCCTATAGGGTTAATTCTCAGCTATCTGCTGAGTAAGACTGCCCTGCTTTTATAGCCCAAACTAGGTGCCCTGTACAGAAACAAATCCTGCCTGAGCCCCGCGGTAAGAAAGCAGATTGTACAACAAATGCTTATGCCGGCCATTGAATACGGAGATGTAGTGTATGCAGCCGCCCCGCAAACGCACCTCCAGAAACTTACTACATTGTATAACTCATTCTGTCGCTTTGTGCTACAATGTAACTACATGACACACCATTGTGACATGTTAAAAGAACTAAACTGGCCATCACTGGACTCTAGACGCACCCTTCACCTTTCCAACCTGGTGTTTAAGAGCTTTTCTGGGAAGCTACCACCCTACCTGAATATGCTGCTTTCCCCGGCAGATCCCTCATCCTATAACCTCAGATCCAGGACCAGCACCTTACTTGCAATACCGCAATACAAAAAGAAAGTGGCTCGATCCTCATTTTCCTACAGAGCACCACAATTATGGAATAACCTCCCAGACACTGTCAAATCTTCCCCCAGTCTAAAGTCCCTTAAGAGCTCCCTATTAACATACCTCAATACGAAATGCACCTGTAAACATGTAACATAGTGACTTTATTTCCTACATATTTATTTTTCTGTTAATCTGTATATTTGGTCTTGTGTTAATATCTTGCATTTTACTATTTTGTATTTCTGTAACCACTCAATGTTCTCGAACCCAGGACATACTTGAAAACAAGAGAAATCTCAATGTATCCTTCCTGGTAAAATCCTTTAATAAATAAAATAAATAAATAGGTGATGTGTTTCCCTTTGGGACAGCAGACTTTTTGCTGGGAGCAGCAGAGGAGGAGACAAGCCCTGAAGTCACAAAGCGCTTTATTTTTGTTTTACTTTACTGGTAGGCAATAAGGAGTAGGTTTTGATTTATGTTTGTTTTATTTGCTTGTTTATTTGTTCTAGTGCCTGTACTGCGGCTGCAAAATAAATCAAAGCCCTGAACACTGAATGGTCTGTCCAGTGGCTATATCACTATATATATAGAACACTGAAAGGTTTTACGCAGAATACCTTACAAAAATATCATGATTTATTTTTAAAAACAATCCATGAACAGCTCATAATGACATAAAACGTGTGCGTATAACAGCTGCGGAGCATATTACTCCGTCGTTTCATTCCTATTTTTACATAATATACTGTTGCATCATTATTTCATGAAGCTGTAACCCCTGATGACCTGGAATATATGTTACTCTGCACCAGGGGTGTCAAAGGCCAACCCACCGCATGTCGATAGCCTGCAATTCCCAGAAATCTTTAAATGCACTCTGTGGCCGAAGAATCATGGGATTTGTAGTTCTCTAAACGCTAGAGCAAGTCTCAAAAAATCCGACACCTCAGATATTCTTTGAATGCCATAAATGGCCAGAGAATCATGGGAAGTGTAGTTCAGAAACATCGGGGGGGGGCGGAGTTTGACAGTCATGTTCTAGACAGTTATGATTGTCACCATGATACAATGTAGCGCATATTGTTGCATATCACAATATATCAGGGGTCAGCAGCCATTGCCCTCCAGGTTTTTTTTAGGAGTGGACTATATTTCCCACCAATCTAATGAGTAGTAAGTAGAGCATCATGGGAAATTTAGCTGCAAAACATCTGGAGGGCCAAGGTTGCCGAGCCCTGCGACATGTCAAAAGTCATTCGTGCGGCCACGCATTCCACACTCGCAACACCGAGCTGTACATGCTATTTTGTGCGTTTCTATTCGTCCCCTTTGCTCGCAGACCCTCCCTAGGCAGGTTATCCCCAGCAGACATTGGTCCAGTAAGAGATCGACTCATGGAACCCCTGTGATATTTAATTTCCGGGCTTGACGGATGCGTAGGTTATCTTCTCGTCGCTGTATAATGCCCTGGGGTGATGAGAAGTCTTTTTTTTCTGGCAGATCTCGGCATATTGAAGGCCAGGATGGACACTCTGCTGCTCCTCCTCGACCTGTAAGAGAGGAGTCGGTCAGCGCATGGGGTCACATTAGTGCAAATTCGGATCTCTGCAAACATTTACAACTTTGGCCGCCATGAGTAAACAGTCTATGTAAGAAGTGACCTGGTTAAACACAACAGTGTAAGTATGAGAAGCAGTTAGGTTATTTGTAAATACACTGAAGCTAAAGGAGCCATTCACAAAGCGCCGGTGTTTGCCAGTGTTGCAAATACAGGTGAAAAGTGCAGCACCCATAAACGCTGGCATTTCACAAAACTAAAATGTAACTCAATGTAAAAGTATTGGAGGTCAGTCTCGCTCAGTACAGAGGAGCATCACTTACTGGAGGTCAGTCTCACTCAGTAGAGAGGAGCATCACTTACCGGAGGTCAGTCTCACCTGGTAGAGAGGAGCATCACTTACTGGAGGTCAGTCTCACTCAGTAGAGAGGAGCATCACTTACTGGAGGTCAGTATCACTCAGTAGAGAGGAGCATCACTTACTGGAGGTCAGCCTCACTCGGTAGAGAGGAGCATCACTTACTGGAAGTCAGTCTCGCACAGTAGAGAGGAGCATCACTTACCGGAGGTCAGTCTCACTCGGTAGAGAGGAGCATCACTTACCGGAGGTCAGTCTCACTCGGTAGAGAGGAGCATCACTTACTGGAGGTCAGTCTCACTCAGTACAGAGGAGCATCACTTACTGGAGGTCAGTCTCACTCGGTAGAGAGGAGCATCACTTACTGGAGGTCAGTCTCGCACAGTACAGAGGAGCATCACTTACTGGAGGTCAGTCTCGCACAGTACAGAGGAGCATCACTTACTGGAGGTCAGTCTCACTCAGTACAGAGGAGCATCACTTACTGGAGGTCAGCCTCACTCGGTAGAGAGGAGCATCACTTACTGGAGGTCAGTCTCGCACAGTAGAGAGGAGCATCACTTACTGGAGGTCAGTCTCACTCAGTACAGAGGAGCATCACTTACTGGATATCAGCCTCACTCGGTAGAGAGGAGCATCACTTACTGGAGGTCAGTCTCACTCAGTACAGAGGAGCATCACTTACTGGAGGTCAGCCTCACTCGGTAGAGAGGAGTATCACTTACTGGAGGTCAGTCTCGCACAGTACAGAGGAGCATCACTTACTGGAGGTCAGTCTCACTCAGTACAGAGGAGCATCACTTACTGGAGGTCAGCCTCACTCGGTAGAGAGGAGCATCACTTACTGGAGATCAGCCTCACTCGGTAGAGAGGAGCATCACTTACTGGAGGTCAGCCTCACTCGGTAGAGAGGAGCATCACTTACTGGAGGTCAGTCTCACTCGGTAGAGAGGAGCATCACTTACTGGAGGTCAGTCTCACTCGGTAGAGAGGAGCATCACTTACTGGAGGTCAGTCTCACTCGGTAGAGAGAAGCATCACTTACCGGAGGTCAGTCTCGCACAGTAGAGAGGAGCATCACTTACTGGAGGTCAGTCTCGGACAGTAGAGAGGAGCATCACTTACTGGAGGTCAGTCTCACTCGGTAGAGAGGAGCATCACTTACTGGAGGTCAGTCTCACTCGGTAGAGAGAAGCATCACTTACCGGAGGTCAGTCTCGCACAGTAGAGAGGAGCATCACTTACTGGAGGTCAGTCTCGGACAGTAGAGAGGAGCATCACTTACTGGAGGTCAGTCTCGCACAGTAGAGAGAAGCATCACTTACTGGAGGTCAGTCTCATGTGTTAAGCTGTGTTACTCCACACAATACTAAAGTTCCCTTTTCTGAAGTTACAGATTTTACTTTTACAGGGAGTTATGTGAGATATTAGAATGGGATAATAAGTAGCTCACCCACCTCATTCTTCAAGGAAGAAGAACCTACAAGGAAAGGATAATTTTAGTGCGTTTTTTGCCACATACAGAAACAGACATTTTTTTCTCCAAGATTCAGCTTTTAGATTAAAACTCTAACCCTGGGGTGACAAAGGATTTCACAGTTCGGCACCCAACCTGCTTCTAGCAAAAATGTTGTTTACATCAGCTCCCAGCTTCTCAAACATTAAGGGGACACTCTGCATATCCGACCCGTTTATTGTTTTACAGTGGTCATGATGTGAGGATTGCCCCCCTCTCCCCCCACCTCCCCTGATCTGGTGAAATCGCTGGGTGAAGTGGAGGAGTTTCCTCCACCCCACCCAGCATCCCCAACGGTCAGGATTTTGAGTTTCCCGGGAATGGTGCCTCTTTAATTCAATACACTGACTGGCCAAAAAAAAGTCCCTGTCTCCCCCTGCAGGGCCACCTTCACTATTGACTGGGCCATGGGCAAACTTTTTCTTGTCCACCACTCTCAAGCAATTTTGCTCTCCACCCCAACATCCCTAACCCCCCCCCAAAAAAAGCACAAAACAAAAAGTTTTCTTTCATAATTTACATGGTCATGTTTGGTACCATTGGAAAGTCCAGACTCTGCCCTGTCCAGTGACACATAACTTGACTTTGTGGTGTGTAAAGAATGGATATACAGGGGCCCAAATGACCCCCGCTCTCCTCGCAGTGGTGCGGCTGCTTGTGTTTTAGATGGATGAATGCGTAATTATAATGCTTTGTGCCATAACCTCCTCATTTGCTCCCAGCGCGGGAATTGTGAAGGTGAGTTAGTGCAGCATCATTATTCACTTTATAACTGAAAATTAACAATAGTCCCGCGTCAGAGAAAATCAGAAAACCATAAAAAATTTGTATTTTGTTTAAAAATTTTTATAATAGGCCTGGTCATGTTTGGCATCATGCTCTGGCCTTTCCAACGATACCTGACATGACCCTCTATCTTTTTAGGGTTCTGAAGATACGGTGGTCCAAAGGACCGCTGTACCACCTCCACAGGAAATTCCCTGTCTGGCCAGGGTAAGTCGCTCTCACGTGATGATGTCAGTGGGCGGAAGAAGTCCGCAATTGGTGCCAGATCAGCGCTGAGGCATGGAGCGAGCCATGGCATTTGCGGGCTCAAGGGATGGCTGCCTTTGGCCCCACAACAAGAACAGACCTGGCCCCAGATGTAACTCAGCCAATCGGTGCTCGCCTTCCATTGGATAATTACTGCAGTGATTAATATGTGACTCCCTGAATATACTGAATGAGCAGGTTTTTCCATCAATGGGTTTTTTCTTCCCTGATGGCACAGCGGGCATATTCCAAGATGGCAATGCCAGGATTCATCGGGTTCAAATTGTGCAAGAGTGGTTCAGGGAGCACGAGACATCCTTTTCACACATGGATTGGCCACCACCCAGTCCAGGCCTTAACCCCATTGAAGTTAATCTTTGGGATAATGTGCTGGAGAAGACTTTACGCAGCGCCGCGACTCTCCCATCATCAACACAAGATCTTGGCCACAAATTAATGCCACTCTGGATGCAAATAAATGCTGTGACATTGTATGAACTTATCGAAACGATGCCGCGGCGAATGCGTGCCGCAATCACAGCAAAAGGCGACGCAACCAAATATCACAGTGTGTGACCTTTTTATGGCCAGGCTGTGTGTATCACATTAATAAAATGAAAATGGTATAATTTAGGCCACATACACACACACACATAAAAGACACAGAAACACGAAACGATCATAGCACAGATTTACCTCGGGATCGCATTTTGATTAGTGCCACCAGCAGCATAACTACAATACACGATTCAAATCCTATGATGCCGAACAGGATGAACATATTGATGCTTGTGCCATCACCTGTAACTGTAAGCACACGGATTCAGGTACAGAAACAGCCACAGGAACAGATCGAGACTTATCCTTAAACATGACTTGGGAAGAATCGAGAAGCCGTGTTGAGCGTTTTTGTTGTTATTAATATTTTCATTATTCTTGGGTAAAGTAATTTCCTGCTTAGATAAATAACTGCTTTAAAGTGCCCCCGTCATGGGCAAAATGATTTTCCCCGTGGTGTGACAGGGCACCTCTCCTTTTATATATAGGGCAGTATTTTTGCTTATTATATAATGTAAAAACTGAAATATTCCTTTTTGAAGTTTCTCCCCGTCCCTGGAGCCGGTGCCACTTTGCCAGGTGAGAGAGCAATGTGTGTAGACAGTCATCCTCCAGGGCAGCCTCCTGTGTGCTCAGTGTGCTGCTCTGGCTTGTAGAGAGTTATCCTCCAGGGCAGTCTCCTGTGTGCTCAGTGTGCTGCTCTGGCTTGTAGAGAGTCATCCTCCAGGGCAGCCTCCTGTGTGCTCAGTGTGCTGCTCTGGCTTGTAGAGAGTCATCCTCCAGGGCAGTCTCCTGTGTGCTCAGTGTGCTGCTCTGGCTTGTAGAGAGTCATCCTCCAGGGCAGCCTCCTGTGTGCTCAGTGTGCTGCTCTGGCTTGTAGAGAGTCATCCTCCAGGGCAGTCTCCTGTGTGCTCAGTGTGCTGCTCTGGCTTGTAGAGAGTCATCCTCCAGGGCAGTCTCCTGTGTGCTCAGTGTGCTGCTCTGGCTTGTAGAGAGTCATCCTCCAGGGCAGCCTCCTGTGTGCTCAGTGTGCTGCTCTGGCTTGCAGAGAGTCATCTTCCAGGGCAGTCTCCTGTGTGCTTAGTGTGCTGCGCTGGCTTGCAGAGAGTCATCATCCAGGGCGGCCTCCTCTGTTCTCAGTGTGGTGCGCTGGCTGTCACTCAGATCATCCCAGGCAGACAGCGCACCACTCACATCGAGTAGAGGGCCATCCTGTAGGACGTCTCACTGCTCACAGCTGTCCTCCTCGGTGCGGCACAGAAAACTCACATGGGACCAAGGGAAAATTAAAAAGGGAATATCTCTGTTATATATATTATAACATTATATAGATCAGCCAAAAACACTGCTTTATATAAAGGGAGAGACGTCCTGTCACAGGGGTAAAGAGGTTTTGCCCATGACGGCGGCACTTTAACATATTTCATTTTCAACAGGAAATTACCCCCCCTTGGTTTTATTGCAACTGGAATAAAAATATTCCATATTATGTGTCCACCAGTCATGTGACTATATCTACCCCATTTCCCTATAGAGGCGGCCCTAGTGTTAGGGAGGCGTTAGACAAAGTTTGTGACCCGTTGAATGAGGCAAATTAACCCATTGACTTCTAGATAATGAAGGCTCGCACAGCTCTCTTGGTTGATGGATGTATGTGAACGTAGGAAGGAATATATTTGTGTGCAGTGTCGTATGAATTCCATCTGCAGAGACATTACATGATATACAATCCAATAAAGGAGGCCTCAGGCGACTGCCTATTTTGCCTAATTATAGAGCCGCCTCTGTTCCTCTCCCCTTATAGATTTGTCTAAATCGCTTGGTTCTTGTAGACAGGCTTCTTATGAACGTGGTCTGGATTAATACCTGGATTACATTGTTTTGGTGACACCTCCAGTCGGGTTCCGTTCCCCTTCCCTTTCATTCCACCGGGCGCCTCCACTCGGCAGCAGTAGGTCTCAGAGTCGAGCTCTGTCAAGTTGGAAATAACCATTTGGCGATTGAGATTTTGGAAGGCGACTCTGTTTCGGTAACAAGGGTTGTTGTCCATAGACATGCCGTTCTCACAGCCCAAAGACCAGCTCACAGAGAAAGAGGAACCAGACATCACAAAGGAGCAGTTGAAGGTCACAGACTCTCCAGCTTCGTGTCTGATGACTTGGGGCTGCTCCACCACCAGGCTGGACCCAGCGTACACACCTTTAATAAAACATAAAATTGCAGATAATTTTGTCTCAGAATAAATGTAGCAGCTCTAAAGCTAGGGTCAGACTAACGCATTTTTGGCGTTGTCCGTGAAAAAGTGCGTTCGAACGAATGGACGTATTTTTTCACGGAGTACGCGATAGCGGTCATACGATGCGCATTTTCGTCCGTGATTTTGTACGGATCATCAATAAAACACTTTTTGTGTCTGGACGTTATGTTGGCCGGACATTAGCAGCGTCTGACCTCTCCTAATTACACACACACACCGCTAGCGGACGCATCGCACTCTGTACGTCAGTACTAGCGGTTTGACGCTCTCGAAAAAATGCATTCGTTTGCCACTTGCGTATGCTGCCCGGCATTGGACGTAATTTGCTGCTAGCACGGCCGCGATTAAGTGCGGCTAAATGCACGTTAATACTGCGCTCGTCTGACCCTAGCCTAAGTACTTAGATTACGTGTGACAGTTTCTAGTTGCAGTGGGCGATGGTTTAAAGGGATACTAACACAAGCTATAACTAGATTACCTCTGCATTACAAAAAAACCACATTATAAAACACATTATAAAACACATGCTGTTTTTTTTTCATTGATTAAAAAAATTGTATGAAAAAAGAAAAAAGAAAGTTAGATTTTTATCTCGTTTCCAGTTTGTGTATTTACCCCATGATGCAACATTTACAAAAAGCTTTGCTTTGTGGCTCTTGTTTATATATTCTACAGTATTTACCAGTTAATGAAGTGGAGGAGGGAATGTTTAGATTAGGTGGCAGGGGTGTATTGTGTTCTCCAGGCTACCTAAAATAACAGCTGGCAGCTGAATGAGATAAGACGGAGCTTGAAAGACTTCTAATCTACCCCTGCTGATGTCCTTTGAATACATCCCACACAATACAATGATATGAGTCGGTGACTGACCCATTCACTCCATTCAATGGCCAAAGCCACACAGTGAGGAGCAAGTGATGGAAAGATACAACACAAAATATCACACAATGGATGCGCCCAGTGACACATATAGAGGAAAATATCACACAATGGATGCTCCCAGTGACACATATAGAGGAAAATATCACACAATGGATGCACCCAGTGACACATATAGAGGAAAATATCACACAATGGATGCGCCCAGTGACGCATATAGAGGAAAATATCACACAATGGATGCGCCCAGTGACGCATATAGAGGAAAATATCACACAATGGATGCGCCCAGTTACACATAGAGGAAAATATCACACAATGGATGCACCCAGTGACACATATAGAGGAAAATATCACACAATGGATGCACCCAGTGACACATATAGAGGAAAATATCACACAATGGATGCGCCCTGCGACACATATAGAGGAAAATATCACACAATGGGTGCATCCAGTGACACATATAGAGGAAAATATCACACAATGGGTGCACCCAGTGACACATATAGAGGAAAATATCACACAATGGGTGCACCCAGTGACACATATAGAGGAAAATATCACACAATGGGTGCACCCAGTGACACATATAGAGGAAAATATTTTCTTAACTAAACATACAAGAGAAAAAAAAACGCATGTACGATATCAGCAACATCAAGTAAACACAATAAGGACATTGCATTTTTTGGTGGTACTGGCCCTTTAAATGTTCCTCATTGTTTATCAAGACTCATTTTAAGAGTTGAAACTTAATCTTTGATTGATGTAAGTGCCCAATACATTTGCCTTGAATAGAAGCTGGAGTGACAGTATCCACTTTTCCTTGGATAACCTGAATCCTGGCAGGACCTTTCCTGCATCCGACCTTGATAACTGATCTTCCACCTGCCGGAAGGGGCCACAGATGCTTCCATGTCTAGCCCTGTACCCAGTGGACCTGCTATTTAAGGGTGTTGCCCTAAGGACCAGACACCTTTACTTTGCAGGTAAATCATGGTGGTACCAGCAGAGTCATAACTAGAAACCTCAGGGTGAGGTCCCAGCCCCGGCCCCAGGCAAGACCCTGGATTAGGCTCCAGGCAAGGCCCCAGGTGAGGCCCAGGCCCCGCCAGTGGCCGATTGTGGGCCAACCCGGATTCAAGGGCCCAGGTGCAGTGGCACCCACTGCACCCCTGTTACCTAAGGAGCTAGTTACCAGGATTATCTGAGCTTTGCTCTGCCTCGTCGTCTTCTCCAGTGGTTCCTGTGTTCGTCATCGAGATACACTATCACCGCTGTACATGTTTTGTGAGTCTGCTCGTGTATCCTCCTGCCTTGCAGAATACCAGCTTACGTTACGTGTGTATCCTGTGATCCAATGTGCCATAAACCCCTGCCTGCAATGTCCACCTGCCTGCTGTGAAGGTGTCCCCTGCATCCTGCCGGCAATTTGGTACCATGAGCGACACCGTACCAAACCCAATGGCCAAGGACTTTGATTACAAATGGTAAGAGCTCTTGGCACACAGTAAGACCATGATATTTATATTTGGGGCAGAAATTGATGGAGTTACCAAGGAATAGTCTTTCAAGCCCCATTTTTATAAAAACAAATATTCAATAAAATATTACAAAAAAAAATATTCTGTGGACAGAGGGGAAACCTGTATTTCCTATGGACAGACAACCCAAATGCAATTTCAGCGCTTTGTATTTTGCCACCTTTTGGCTCACTTCAGCGATTCCATTTCATCAGAGGGTCGGTGAATTCACTATTTATCAAACATTCACCGTAGTTTGTTCTCCTAATAGGAACTTAAATCAGAAAAAAATGTGTATAAATGATAAAAAAAGGTCTTTAAAAAAAATAATAAAAGTCGTTTAAAAAAATAAAAATTTATTTTAGCAAATACAAAAAATAATAAAAAGGTCTGTTAAAAAATAATAAAAGTCTTTTAAAAAAATAAAAATTTATTTTAGCAAATACAAAAAAATATAAAAAGGTCTTTTAAAAAATAATACAAAGGTCTGTTACAAAATAATAAAAGTCTTTTAAAAAAATAAAAATTTATTTTAGCAAATACAAAAAATAATAAAAAGGTCTGTTAAAAAATAATAAAAGTCTTTTAAAAAAATAAAAATTTATTTTAGCAAATACAAAAAATATAAAAAGGTCTTTTAAAAAAATAATACAAAGGTCTGTTACAAAATAATAAAAGTCTTTTAAAAAAATAAAAATTTATTTTAGCAAATACAAAAAAATATAAAAAGGTCTTTTAAAAAAATAATACAAAGGTCTGTTACAAAATAATAAAAGTCTTTTAAAAAAATAAAAATTTATTTTAGCAAATACAAAAAAATATAAAAAGGTCTTTTAAAAAAATAATAAAAAGGTCTGTTACAAAACAATAAAAGTCTTTTAAAAAAATAAAAATTTATTTTAGCAAATACAAAAAATATAAAAAGGTCTTTTAAAAAATAATACAAAGGTCTGTTACAAAATAATAAAAGTCTTTTAAAAAAATAAAAATTTATTTTAGCAAATACAAAAAAATATAAAAAGGTCTTTTAAAAAATAATAAAAAGGTCTGTTACAAAACAATAAAAGTCTTTTAAAAAAATAAAAATTTATTTTAGCAAATACAAAAAATATAAAAAGGTCTTTTAAAAAATAATAAAAAGGTCTGTTACAAAATAATAAAAAGGTCTGTTACAAAATAATTAAAAGGTTAAAAAATAGTACAAGTCTTTTAAAAATTAAAAAAAATTATTTTATCAAATACAAGTAAATAAAAAGGTCTTTTAAAAGATAAAAAAAATAAAAAAAGTTTTGTAAGAAATAAAAATAATAAATTGTCTTAAAAAAATAAATAAAAAGATTTTACATTTCTTGCATTGAAACCTATGGGATTCTCCTGTTTAAACCTGTCGAATTGAAACACCGGAAATCAGGCCATTTCCCCAAACTTTTGGTGCAATTCGGCATCCCGTGAGTAGGCAAATTGTCAGTTCTATATGCGAGAATTTTGGAGCTGCCGAATGCTGCTTAGTGAATTGGCCTCGAAATTGCCGATATGGTGAAATTCACCGTTCAGTGCAAATTAGTGGCAAATTCGGAGGTTAGTGAATAAACCCTTATGTAAAATTGCTTTAAATCTTTTCTCCTCCAGATCCCAAAACATGGATCAATGTTTCCAAATCCACATCTGCCACGTCTAGATTAACCATTGGTGTGCCTGCAATGCTGCCTTGCAATCAGAGTGTGGCTTAAAAAAACCAAAAGGAAATCTCGGACAGGGTTATTCAAAGAGATCCGAATGGCTGCCGAAAGGGAACCTTTCCTGGCCATTCGGCTATCCAGAGAGCAGGCAATTCGCCAAATCCTGGCGAATTGCCTGCACATACGGTGCATGGTCGAGGGCAGTGAAATCCCCATAGAGAAGCAATGCTTCGTCTATTCAGAGAACACAAACCAGCAGTGAAAAGTTGCCGAAATGCTCTGCATCTGGTGGCTTCATGCGGCAGATTTTTTCAGGCGAATCCCATAGGCTTCAATGTTAAAAATATTCCTGTTTTAACCCTTTCGCTGCTGAGGCTTTTCCCGCCCCTATGCTGAGGTCATTTTTACCTGTTTTGCGCATCATGTTTAAACGTGTTTTGAAGGCTTATTTTAGTATATGACCCAGACATATTATATATCGTTCTTTCCGTCAGACTCAGTAGATTCATAATATGTCATTATTATATGTATACGTTATGTCATGTCTGTATATTATAACAAAAAATGCAATAAAAGATGTATTTTCAATAATTTACAATGTGTAAAGTGTTTTTTTCCACATTTTAACATGCGAGCAATTGCGGTTATATTTTGTATGGGGTGCGCTTGTTAAAAAAATTAGAGATGGGGTCTCGTTACATTTTTTTTTGGGGAAAATGACACTATTTTTAACAAACGCACCGCATACAAAAATCGTTAGTGCAGCATCATTGTTCACATTATAATTGAAATGGGAACAATATTGCTGCATTAACAAACCAAAAAAATAAAAAAAAAGTGTTTATTTTTTTTTTTTTTTTTTTTTTTTTTAAATTTTTTTTTTTTTTTTACAAAATTTTTCACTTTCATGTTTGGTATCGTTGGAACGGCCATGCTCTGGCCGATCCAACGATACCAAACTTTAACCCCTAGCTGCCCCTAGCTGCCAACGATACCAAACTTTAACCCCTAGCATACCAGCGGGACTGCTGAGGACGCGCTGAGCGCGTCCTCAGCAGTGAAGTGGTTAATTCAATATCTAATAAACTGTTCATTATAAAATTCTGCAGCAAAAAGTCTCTTTATTTATAGATTTTTTAGGGTCTTTTAGGCATTTTTCGGGATTTTTTTGTGAATTTTTTTTCCGTTTGTTTTTTAAAATCGTTTTTTCTTTTTCTGTAACAGCCCTTTTTATTATCATTCATTGGATTTTATATGTAAATTTCAGACATTTTCACTCAGTAGTTTCTTTGCAAACAGCGTTTCACTTTTTAATCATTCATGCAAACTGTTTTCCTAATTTATTCACTTCACTGTGGTTTTTCCGGCGGCTTCGCTGCGTGTGATCGGCTCCTGTTCGGGTTTTTCCGTGGTTTTCGTCAGGTTAATCCAGATGTTTTTGTGGGTTTTCGGCGTGCATTCGGTGGGTTTTGCGGTTAGTTTTCGTCGGGTTTGCGGCAGCTTTTCCCTGCAATTCGGGGACCCTGTGGTGCTTGCTGAATACACCGCAGGGTCACCGAAATGGGATCGGCAAAAGGAACCGAATTGAGGAGAACGAAAAGTCGCCGAACGTGCAGTGACTTTTCGATTCTCTTGTGAGAGTGTTTGTTTTTCTTGGTAAAGACACTTTCTAAATGAATACACAAGGCCTGCCCCAAAAACCACCGCACAGCAGGTGACAGGTCCGGCCCTGGCAGACGGCTACTCAGGACTGTCACGCGGTAATGGAAAATCTGCTAAGATTAAAAACCTCACACAATCCTTCAATGTAACCAGGACCAAAAAATAGAAAACAAACACTTTATAAGAGACACATTACAACAGCGAAGCCACGAGAAACAAACATACAGCTAACAATACAAGACAGGACTCACACTAATGTGTCATTATCTTATGCCCAAATCCCTATCATAAGGAGCTCCAAGATATTCAGGGTGTGTGCGGGTGTCTTTTTAGGGGCTCCTCCATATATTCAGGGTGTGTGGGTGTCTTTTTAGGGGCTCCTCCATATATTCAGGGTGTGTGGGTGTCTTTTTAGGGGTTCCTCCATATATTCAGGGTGTGGGGTGTCTTTTTAGGGGTTCCTCCTTATATTCAGGGTGTGTGGTGTCTTTTTAGGGGTTCCTCCATATATTCAGGGTGTGTGGGTGTCTTTTTAGGGGCTCCTCCATATATTCAGGGTGTGTGGGTGTCTTTTTAGGGGTTCCTCCATATATTCAGGGTGTGTGGGTGTCTTTTTAGGGGCTCCTCCATATATTCAGGGTGTGTGGGTGTCTTTTTAGGGGTTCCTCCATATATTCAGAGTGTGTGGGTGTCTTTTTAGGGGTTCCTCCCTATATTCAGGGTGTGTGGGTGTCTTTTAGGGGTTCCTCCATATATTCAGGGTGTGCGGGTGTCTTTTTAGGGGTTCCTGCGTATATTCAGGGTGTGCGGGTGTCTTTTTAGGGGCTCCTCCATATATTCAGGGTGTGCGGGTGTCTTTTTAGGGGTTCCTCCATATATTCAGGGTGTGTGGGTGTATTTTTAGGGGCTCCTCCATATATTCAGGGTGTGTGGGTGTCTTTTTAGGGGCTCCTCCATATATTCAGGGTGTGCGGGTGTCTTTTTAGGGGTTCCTCCATATATTCAGGGTGTGTGGGTGTATTTTTAGGGGCTCCTCCATATATTCAGGGTGTGTGGGTGTCTTTTTAGGGGTTCCTCCATATATTCAGGGTGTGCGGGTGTCTTTTTAGGGGTTCCTCCATATATTCAGGGTGTGTGGGTGTATTTTTAGGGGCTCCTCCATATATTCAGGGTGTGTGGGTGTCTTTTTAGGGGCTCCTCCATATATTCAGGGTGTGCGGGTGTCTTTTTAGGGGCTCCTCCATATATTCAGGGTGTGTGGGTGTCTTTTTAGGGGCTCCTCCATATATTCAGGGTGTGCAGGTGTATTTTTAGGGGCTCCTCCATATATCCAGGGTGCGGGTGTCTTTTTAGGGGCTCCTCCATATATTCAGGGTGTGCGGGTGTATCTTTAGGGGCTCCTCCATATATTCAGGGTGTGCGGGTGTCTTTTTAGGGGCTCCTCCATATATTCAGGGTGTGTGGGTGTCTTTTTTTTGTTTTTGTTTTGGCCAACCATTTATTCATATGAAAATGATTACAGTAATACAAAATATTGTACAGTATAAAGTAAAAATAAAACAAATTAACCTGCACATTACCCTTGAGAATAATCGTGGCTGGTGGGAGGGAAGGAGAGAGGAGAGGAGGAGGAGGACAATGTTTATCACTAACGCGATTACTACTATATATGTTGGGAGGGTTTCAGCACGTCTGCTGTAATGTGCGATACTGTTACGCACGTTACACCATGTGGCCCTCCCTGTCGAGCTGTCAGAATGCTGGGGCAGACGCAGGGAGGAAAGGTCATATGGACGCACTCAGTGTGCTCGTGTGACCGCACACTTATTTATTTATTTAAATATATTTTTATTGGTATTTTACATGTGACATAAAATTGTACTTGCCAAGTATATTAAATATACAGTAACAGAAGAGAAGAAAAGAAGAGAAAGGAAGAGGGGAAGAAAAAAAAAAAAAAAAAAAAGATACAGTAATATCTGCTTTTATGCAATCAATCCCGTTCTTCAGAAGTAATAACAACTCTTAACCAGAAGTAGCCTGAGCGTCCGGACGACCAGTCCTGCATGTCTCATAAATTTTTTGAATATCCCACAGTTGCCAAGGATCTTTTTTGGCTGGGCTAAAGCCATATATCGTATTAGCTTTGGTGTCAAAGTGGCGGTATTGGTCCAGTAAGTCTATCAATTGTTTCCGGGTAGGTAGGTGGACAGTCCTCCAATTCCTAGCTATCAATAAGGCAGTAGTAGAAACCAAGATGAATAACATCTGTATATGTGGTCGTGGGAGATCTATCATTCCTAATAAAAAGTGTTTCTGGAGCATGAGGTATCGGCACCCCCAATACTTCCGTGGCCAGTGCCGATATGTCTCTCCAGAGCTCGGCTACTCCAGGGCAATGCCACCAAATGTGTCCCATCGTGCCAACTGCGGAGGCACATCTCCAGCATAGATCGGATGCTTGGGGCGAGTATCGTTTCAGTTTGTCCGGCGTGTAGTACCATCTGTACAAGACTTTTCTGTGTGTCTCTATAAGTTGCACACTTAGTTGCTCCCGTTGAAAATTTGTACGCCTTTTTCCATTGGGAAGTTGAGAAGGACTGAGATAAATCTCTCTCCCATCCCTTCTGGAAAGCCCAACACTCTTTGGTGGCCGGTGTATTTAATATACGATAAAATAGTGATATCGGCTTACTGGAAGACAATGAGTCCAGGCAGAACAACTCCACCTCTGACAAAAGCGGTTTGTGTGTCTCGAGTCCAGTTAGAACCTTATTCGCTTTTAGATAAGAATATATTTGCATATATACGAGAAAAACATTGAGTCTGAGATCGAATATTTACTACGGACAGCATCAAAGGAGAGCATGGCAGTCGGTGTGAAAAGATGATGTAGGTTATAAACCCCACATCTGAGCCAAGGGTCAAAAAGTGTCTGAGGCAAGAGGTAAGACAGAAAAGCAGCCATGGATAATGGGTAGTGGCTCGTGAGCACGTCTAAATGGCGGTCCCAGATTCCGAGGTGAAGGGCTGTGGATGGCATAAGGGCCTGCAACTTAGGTCTAAAAGATGAAGGCACCCAGAGCAAGTTGGCTAAATTGTGACCTTCCAAACAAGAGGCTTCAACTACAAGCCATTGTGGCCATGGTTCTTTATGAAAGATTTCGGATAATGACGCCAAACAGGAGGCTCTATAGTATTTGTGGATATTTACCATGTGTAAGCCACCTTCTGTTTGTCTATTGTATAAGAGGCATCTAGGAACTCTAGGACGTTTATGGTTCCAAACAAAAGTCATCAGGGTAGATTGTAACGTGTCCAAATAGAGTCTTGGTAGCTTAAGTGGTAGGGTGCGAAAAATGTATAACATTTTTGGAAGAATGCTCATTTTTACAGCCGCCATTCTGCCCAGCCACGACACCTCCCGGGATCTCCATTGAGACAACAAGGATTTCACTTCGGTCAATATTCTATCATAGTTATGTTTAATCAGTCCCCCCGGGTCCCATGTTATACGCAGACCTAAATATGTGAGATAGTGGGATCTCCAGTCAAACGTGTATAGACGACGTAGTGCGGTCAGTTGTGTCTGGGGGATATTATGAGGTAGAGCTTGCCTTTTGGAGACGTTGACCAGATGATAGGTAAGTTGGCTGTAAGCAGTTAGTTCGTCTTGTAGGGCAGGAATGGACGAGTGAGGATCAGTCAGAGTGACTAATATATCATCAGCATAAAGATGGAGTTTATATATAGCCGGGCCTGCCTGTATTCCCCTAACCTCATCATTCTGTTTTATGGCTTGTGCCAAGGGTTCCAAAACCAGCGCATATAAAAGAGGGGATAACGGACATCCCTGTCTGGTCCCATTCGTGATCACGAATTCCTCCGACAAGAAGCCCGAAATGAGCACTCTCGCGGAGGGAGAATCGTATATTGCCTGTATCGCGGCTCGAAACTCGGTGGGAATGTTAAATTTAGTCATAACCAGTTCCATAAATAACCAGTTCACTCTGTCGAATGCCTTTTCAGCATCCAACGAAAGTAAGAGGCCAGGTTGACCTGAGCGCCGCTGCGTTTCCATGAGGTTAATCAGTTTTTTAGTACTGTCAGGGCCTTGACGTCCGGAAATAAAACCCACTTGATCGGGGCCAATCAGTTTTGGGAGGAATGTTTGAAGTCTGGTCGCTAAAATCTTACTGTACAATTTCAGGTCCACGTTTAGAAGCGATATAGGTCTCAGGTTTTTACAAGCGTCTGGGGTCTTCCCTGGTTTCGGCAATGTGATAATATGTGCCCTTAACATATCTACTGAGAACGAACTCGTCTCTCTTGCCCGTGCAAATACTGTCAATAAGTGTGGTATCAGTATGGTGGAGAAAGAGGTATAATATTGATCAGTCAGTCCGTCTGGGCCTGGCGCTTTATGTTTCGGGAGGGCCTTAATAGCGCCGGAGAGTTCCTCTTGTGATATAGGAGCTGACAGAGATTCTGCTTGTGTGGTTGTCAGTGACGGTAAATTTAAGTTCGCTAGATATGCATTAATGTCGTCTGTGGTCGGGTTGGGCGTTGAATCGGCTATAGCCAGATTATACAGAGACTCATAATAAGTTGCAAATTCGTTTGCAATGGCTATCGGGTTATGAATCAGACCCTGCGCCGTTCGAATTGCGGCAACCTTAGTGGTAGCCCTAGAGGGCTTAAGCTTGCGAGCTAATAAGCGTCCAGGTTTATTCTGGAATGCATAATACTTTGCTTTTTGCTTGGCCATAGAACCAAAATATCGATCTGCTTCCAGGGTTCGTAGAGAGCATATCGCCCCGTCCAACTCCTCGGCTAAAGCAGGTGAGGGAGACAATTTATTCTGAGTATCTAGTATTTGTATAGAGGCTAGAAGCTCTAATCGTGCGGAGACATAGTCTTTACGCAACTTGGCTGCCCATTTTATGCATTCTCCACGGAACACCGCCTTATGCGCCTGCCATAAAGTGAAAGGATTTACGTCTTGGGTGTCGTTTTCAGTGAAGTAATCTTTCAATGTGTTCGTCAACGCTGAAGCGGCCTGGTCGTGTTTGAGCAAGTGTGCTGGAAGTCGCCATGGCGGTCTCGTGTAATATTTATAATCATCTGACAGCGTTAGACGCACAGGAGCATGATCCGACCAAGTAAAGGAGAATAACACAGTCGATCACTCGAGGGAGGAGCTTGTTTGATATCAAAAAGTAATCTAATCTGGTATAGCTATTGTGCGCCATGGACCTGAAAGTGTAGTCTCGTTCTAAGGGATGAAGGAGACGCCAGGCGTCATACAATTGGTACTGTTGTAATAGGGACCTGAGTTTATTCGAAGAGGAGGTAGCGGATGAGGATACCTGTGAGGCGGAGCAGTCCCTAGAGGGATCCATACAGGCGTTTAAATCGCCACAGAGCAGTAGATCCCCCGAGAGAACGTCCAAAACTTTGTCTGGTAATTGAGTCAGAAACCGTGTCTGCGACGAATTCGGGGCATACGCTGCTACCAGAGTATATAGCTTAGAGTTCATCATACAAACTAAAATCACAAACCTGCCCCCCGGATCTTTAATTATCCGATGGGTTTCGAACGTTACCCTATTATGGATTAAGATAGAGACTCCTCGTGACTTAGCTCGATACGTTGAGTGGTATTGTCTGGCGTATTGGGGAGTAAAGAGTTTACGGTGGTCCAACCTGCGGAAATGGGTCTCCTGTAGGCTTGTGCACCGATTTTTTTTTTCGGTTCGATTCGATTCGGTTCGATTTTTCGGATTTTTAAACTTTTCGATTCGGCTCGTTTCGACCGATTTCTGTTTCGATTCGGTTCGGCTCGATTCGTTTTTCGTGTACTTTTTTTTTCGGAATATCAACCATTTTTCGTATCACTTAGCTCGTTTTTTGTATCGACTTTTCGTAAGTTCGGAAATTTTCGTTTTTTCGGAAAGTCTGTTCTCCTCGTTTCAAAGCAATAAATTTCGATTTGACACATTTCAAGTCCATTCGAAAATTCCGAAAATATTTCGTTTCGGCTCGGAAAACTTTTCGGATCTGCCATTTTCGGATCTAAAAATTTTCGGAAATTCGGCCGCATCCGAAAACACGAATCGGGAAATTTCGTGAAAATTCCGAAACCCGAAACGCACATCCCTAGTCTCCTGCAAGCATACTATATCTGCGTCGTGATTGCGCAGATCTCTATATAGGGAATGTCGTTTTACAGGCAGGTTAAGGCCTTTCACATTATAAGTGAGTATCTTCATAAAATGGTTTTAATATAGTGACTGCGAATTGTGAAGCTTGCGCAACTTCAGGTATTAACATTTGCATACGTCTGTCCCTATGTCTCCAGTCGGGATAGGTGTCGACTGCGTCAGCAGCCCTTAAGAAAAGAGGGGGAAGGAAAAAAGAATAGAAAAAATAAAGAAACCAGTGCTGGTGCACTGTACAACTATATACATGAAATAACAAATATATCTCCATCCAGGGTTCCATGTAAGGAAGCCTGATCCCTTCCAGTGAAGGGGGAGAGAGGTGGATCATACACTGCGGCAAACAGCGCCGCGGTTCTGTGTGTATAACATAGAAAAAACATTTGTATAATCAGAAAACCACACATAACATTACATAACTAACGAGTAAACTTAAGAAAGAGGCACGGTCACCCTTGAACGTAAGTGGGTGTTGAATATCAGTGTCGTTATTATTACTCAGCGGTTATGCCATTCTGCGCGAACTCGTTTGGTCGTTTTAGGGTGTGCTCCCGGCACCTCCGGTATTTTCAGCCCCCAGGCCTCCAGGGCTTCGCGGCCCTCAGCGGGTGATCCGAACACGGATGTGGATCCATCCCGGGTCACTATCAACTTTGTAGGGTAGCCCCATCGATACTTCACATCAGCCTCTCGTAGTGCATTGGTAATAGGGCGATACGAGCGTCGAAGTTGGAGTGTAGCTTGTGAGAGATCCGGAAAGACTGCCAGGTGGGCATATTCCTCCCCAAGGGCAGTTGGGCTGCGTAGGGCTTTCAGAATGTCTTCCTTGGGACGATAGTAATGAAGTCTCAATATAACATCTCTAGGCGCTTTTATTGGTGCGGATGGTGGTTTTGGTACTCGGTGGATGCGATCCATCAACAGGGATTCTGGGTCCACAATTGGTAGTAAATGAGTAAAGAATTCTGAGACGTATGAGGTCAAATCCTTTGGAGAGACCATTTCAGGGATGCCCCTTATCTTTAGGTTGTGACGTCGGGAGCGATCCTCAAGATCCGCTAGTTTAGATTCACATTTACGTATCTGTTCTTCCAGCGTCTCCACGGTGGTCGCCATGCAATTGTGAGCCGTAGCAAGTTCATCCGCCTTGGTCTCCAAATGGGATGTTCTGTCTCCTATATCTCGGATCTCTTTCCTTATGTCGGCTGAAACTACATCAAGGCGGGAGGTTAGTGCAGACGATAGATCTTTGAACATTGCCTCCATCTTCAATGTGAACGTCGAGAGGTCTGCGTTGTCAACAGTGGGAAGCAGGTCTGAGGCTGCCGACAGGGATCCTCCTCCTTCTTGGGTGTCCGTGCCGTCGTGGCGCTTGGTGGATTTGGGGGTAATAAAGTCCGGTTTAGCTCCCGGTTTCTTACTTTTGCTGGAGGCCATGATATGCTGGTTGGTTTGCTGTACGTGTGCGTTTCAGTCTGTAATGTTGAAAGGTCGGTGTCCGTTGAGTGGCGCCGCTTGCCTGCAGGGCCGCCTGATCACATAGTCACCATGCTCGGTCGCTAACTCTGCTGTGTGCAAAAAATTATAATAGGAAAGTAGTGGGCCCCTCAGGGACCACCGAAAAAATTACTTTACTCTGTCAATGTAGGTTGTCAAAAAAAATTAAAAAAATTTATGCTATGCAGCCAGTCAGTGTAGCATGTCCAGAAAATATTAAATTACGCAGACAGTGCAGAGCGTCCAGAGAAAAATTATAGTACGCAGTCTGCGCAGATTGTGTAGAAAAAATTATATTACGCTGACAGTCAGTGCAGATTGTGTGGAAAAAATGTATATATGCGGACCATCCATGCGGGCAGTCCAGAAAAATGACCACATACACAGTGTAGTATGATCAGAAAATTTTTCATCAGATATGGATCTTGCTGGGAATCCGGTATTGCTGCAGACGTTTGTTTAAATTGCTGGGCACTCTCCTGCCCAGATTAGTAGAATGCCTCGCTGGGCAGAAAAGTCACTGCTCACCTCTAACTTGCGTTGAAGCCCCTCGAGGATGGCGGAGACGAGGAGAGCGACCGCCGGAGATGGTCCCCACTCGCCCGTCAGCACGTCCCCAGGCGCCGCCGGGAAGGCCCGAATAGGCCACTCGTCCAGCGCGAGGAAATCAGCAGGACCCCCGGCGCAAACCTGTCAGCTCCGCGGGGAACTAGGAGAAAGGCAGCACTCACTCCAGCCCGCGCAGCACCGCCTCCTCCGGCCACTTTATTAGGCCTTGGTTTGGGGTCAGGGAAGAGCTGTGTCCCCGCAGGGCAAAACAGGCGCTGGTCCGGTGTATTCCCGCCTCTGTACCTCCGTGGACTAGCGATTTGTAATCGCGCGGTATATAAGGATGATGTCCCAAGGATCGAGACTCCGCCGGCATACACGAGGGCCTCCAAAATGGCCGCCGCTTCTAGGCCCGAATCTCCTCCGGGGGCAGAGAGTTCGCCTCCGAGCTCCCGGAAAGGAGGGATTCAGGTCCCCTGGGTCTCCCAAGATAATTCGAAGGCAGCTGGGAGCTGTATGTGGGCAAGTGAGAGGCGAGAGCGGTTATATAGCCCAAGTTACCTCGGAGCTGGTCCAAAACGCAGTCGCTCGCTGCTGCTGCTAGCTCCGCCTTGCAGTTGTCTTTTTAGGGGTTCCTCCGTATATTCAGGGTGTGTGGGTGTCTTTTAAGGGGCTCCTCCATATATTCAGGGTGTGTGGGTGTCTTTTTAGGGGTTCCTCCATATATTCAGGGTGTGTGGGTGTCTTTTTAGAGGCTCTTCCATATATTCAGGGTGTGTGGGTGTATTTTTAGGGGTTCCTCCGTATATTCAGGGTGTGCGGGTGTCTTTTTAGGGCCTCCTCCATATATTCAGGGTGTGCGGGTGTCTTTTTAGGAGCTCCTCCATATATTCAGGGTGTGCGGGTGTCTTTTTAGGGTCTCCTCCATATATTCAGGGTGTGTGGGTGTCTTTTTAGCGGTTCCTCCATATATTCAGGGTGTGTGGGTGTCTTTTTAGGGGTTCCTCCATATATCCAGTGTGGGATGTCTTTTTAGGGTCCTCCATATATTCAGGGTGTGCGGTGTGTTTTTAGGGGCTCCTCCATATATTCAGGGTGTGCGGGTGTGTTTTTAGGGGCTCCTCCATATATTCAGGATGTGGGTGTCTTTTTAGGGCCTACTCCCTATATTAAGGGTCTTTTTTAGGGGCTCCTCCATATATTCAGGGTGTGCGGGTGTCTTTTAGGCTCCTCCGTATATTCAGGGTGTTGGGTGTCTTTTAAGGGGCTCCTCCATATATTCAGGGTGTGTGGTGTCTTTTTAGGGGTTCCTCCATATATTCAGGGTGTGTGGGTGTCTTTTTAGAGGCTCTTCCATATATTCAGGGTGTGTGGTGTATTTTTAGGGGTTCCTCCGTATATTCAGGGTGTGCGGTGTCTTTTTAGGGCCTCCTCCATATATTCAGGGTGTGCGGGTGTCTTTTTAGGAGCTCCTCCATATATTCAGGGTGTGCGGGTGTCTTTTTAGGGTCTCCTCCATATATTCAGGGTGTGTGGGTGTCTTTTTAGCGGTTCCTCCATATATTCAGGGTGTGTGGGTGTCTTTTTAGGGGTTCCTCCATATATCCAGGGTGTGTGGATGTCTTTTTAGGGGCTCCTCCATATATTCAGGGTGTGCGGGTGTGTTTTTAGGGGCTCCTCCATATATTCAGGGTGTGCGGGTGTGTTTTTAGGGGCTCCTCCATATATTCAGGGTATGTGGGTGTCTTTTTAGGGCCTACTCCCTATATTAAGGGTGTCTTTTTAGGGGCTCCTCCATATATTCAGGGTGTGCGGGTGTCTTTTTAGGGGTTCCTCCATATATCCAGGGTGTGTGGATGTCTTTTTAGGGGCTCCTCCATATATTCAGGGTGTGCGGGTGTGTTTTTAGGGGTTCCTCCATATATTCAGGGTGTGCGGGTGTCTTTTTAGGGCCTCCTCCATATATTCAGGGTGTGCGGGTGTCTTTTTAGGGCCTACTCCCTATATTAAGGGTGTCTTTTTAGGGGCTCCTCCATATATTCAGGGTGTGCGGGTGTCTTTTTAGGGGCTCCTCCATATATTCAGGGTGTGCGGGTGTCTTTTTAGGTGCTCCCCCAGATATTTGGGGTGTGCGGGTGTCTTTAGGGGTTCCTCCATATATTCATATTAATTCTAATAATGTTTGTAATTTCTTGCTGTAAATAAGATACAAATTGACATTCTATTTACAGTAATGTCGGCAGTAGGTTGTGACATTGGGTACGGGTCTGTCAGGGTGTCCGGGGGCCCCCTCCTAGGAATTTGGATAATAACGCACACTCCCCCCTCCAGACCCGCGACTCACAGCATTAATATTTATATTCAGTCAGGGGTTGTGATTGTGTTTTCCGGGGGTCACTGTCGGGGCAGCGCACAGGTTCCGGTGGTCCCACTGTTTGAAACCGCTCTGACCGTATAGTGAAACCCTGACATGACGACAAACTCTAAAAAGGCAGAGGCGGCGGACGGGAACCGCTGCTGGTGTGTTATTTAAGAGAGAAAGCGGACGCCGGAGCGGAAACAGAATAAATCTACATCTAGAAGCTTTATTTTTAAATCAAGAGAAAGTTTTTATTTTGTTTTTAGGAGTATCGTTTACTAATAGAAAATACACACACACACAAACACTGCCCGGCCCAAAATAAAGTCACACTCTGTAATATGTGGTGGTGTCGTCTTTTGCTGTGATTGCGGCACGCATTCGCCACGGCGCTGCGTAAAGTCTTCTCCAGCACAAGAACTGCTCTGTTCGTGATACATAAGTGTCACCACATTTTGCCAAAATGTGAGTCACCGAAGCAGTTAGTGGATGTTGGCAAAAACCGACGAGATGGCATGGGCGAATTCCATCGAATTGAGGTTAAAATCAATGAAAATGTGTCTAATACAAAAAGTCTGTTACAAAATAAAAAAGTCTTAAATAAAACAAATGTGTGAAAAAACCACAAAAAGGTCTAATAAATAAATAAAAGTGTTTTTTAAAAAAAATAAAAAGAATGGCCTTTTAAAAAAAATAAAGATATTTCTATTTATTACATTGAAACCTATGAGATTCTCCGGTTTAAACCTGTCGAATTGAAACACCGAAAATCAGAGCATTTTATGTGTAATTTGACGTTCTGTGAATAGAAGACGCGACAATCTTTACGCTGAATAGTAGGCATCGGAGAACTGGAAGAAAAAAGGAGCCTCCTATTTTCCGAATAGGAGCTTAATCAGTAAATTTATATCTAAATAATAAAAAAGGACCTTAAAAAAATAAATTAAAAAAAAAAAAGTGTTTTAGCAAATACACTTTGTTTAAAAAAAAAAAAAAAAATGGTCTTAAGAAAAATAGTTATGATATATATTTATTACATTGAAACCTATGGGATTAAACCTGTCAAGTTGAAATCATTGAAAAAAATCAGGAGCATTTCGCTGCAATTTCAGTGTAATTTGACGTTGTGTGACTAGAAGACAGGATAATCTTTATGGCCCAGTTAGATTTCTTTGTAATTGATATTGTCTATTGAGGCTGTATTCACATAGTAACTTTATTCCACCTTTAATCTAGGGTTATACTTTGTATATGTTAGAAGGCGTCACATTGTTTGCATTTTACTATTCCGCGCCTGTAATATATATATTAAATATATTGCTTCGGGTAAAGGATACCCAGCTTTTAAATTTTACTGGGTGCATCCATTGTGTGATATTTTCCTCTCTATGTGTCACTGGGCGCATCCATTGTGTGATATTTTCCTCTATATGTGTCACTGGGTGTATCCATTGTGTGAGATTTTCCTCTATGTGTCACTGGGTGTATCCATTGTGTGTTGTGTCTTCCCATCACTTGCTCGTCACTGTGTAGCTTTGGCCATAGATGGAGTGAATGGGTCAGTTACTGACTCAAATCATCGTATTGTGTGGGATGTATTCAAAGGACATCACCAGGGGGTAGATAAGAGAGGGAGCTTAAACGACTTCTTATCTCACTCAGCTGTCAGCTCTTATCTCAAGTAGCCTGGAGAACACCACACCCCTGTAGCCTTATCTAAATATTCCTTCCTCCACTTCATTAACAGTTAAATACTGTAGGAAATTAAGCACAACCAAAGTAAAACGCACAATTAGTTTGCTAAATGTTGCCTCATGGGAAAAATGCATAAAATTTAAAACATCAAAAATTTTATTTTTCCTTTTTACATGCAATTACTTCAAAACTAAAAGAAAACCAGCAGCGTGTGTTTTATAAAAGGTGGTTTTGTTTGTAATGCACAGGTAATCTAGTTACAGCTTATGGAAGTGGTAGTGTCCCTTTTACGAGCTTGCAGGACATTCACATTGAGCAACATCACCCTTTCCCTAATCATAATCAAAAACCAACATCATTTTATTACAGAGAATAAAGAGCCAGATGGGGTCACACATGGTGGTGCGTGGACCTTAGTGCTCAGCAGTAACAGTGTGGCGGCCTCAAGCTGAAACCAACATTACCAGAGGTATACGAGAAAACCATTATATGACGAGTGAATAGATCATATACATATATATTATACACACACACCTTTTAGAGGACACTTTTAGGACTTCTACACCTTTTTTTTTTGACCATTAAAGAAACAGGGAGATCAGGGCTCGTCTGATGGTATCAATATGTGAAAGGTTACCTGAAATCTTTTTGGAAACCGGCACATCGCCTAAACGAAGCGATTACAACACTAAAGCCTTCCTCTAAGCACGTCGCGTCAGGACGCAAGCATAAAAATCTAAAATCTTCAGTTTTGGAAATGCTGCTTTGGGGGGGGGGGGGATTATCTGAAAATTGGATCCTGCAGATTTAACAACTGTATTTTTTCAAAATTTGGGCCATTTTTGGTTATACTACGTCAACTATTGACCTCCTTTCAGATGCCTGTAGATACATGACCAACATTGATGTTCCTCTGAGACGCCCAGTTTAGACAAGTAGTTAAAACCCCTAAATTTTGGTTTCTGCAGTATTCGGCGCGGCTCTTACCAGTTTGCAGTAGAACGGCAGCGAGGATTGAGAGGTGACACAGAGTCCGCAGACGAGGCTCCATGCTGCTGGATAGCGAGGCGAGGACACAGTGATGTATAAACTAGTTAATTCTAACTTTTCTTGAAAAAACACGCCTCCCCCCACCCTTCCGGCCTCCCTTCACTTATCGCTCTGCGCTTCAGACGTCACAGAAAATGTGGTTAGGCCAGGTAGCTGACCATCAAAGCGTTGCCATTGCGGTGGATAGCGTACATGCTCTGAGAACCAGACGTGGGTCACCCACGCTAGACGGCAGGCGTATGAGGTCCATCAGATCACGCGCCAGAAGCCATGGCTCACTCGATACTCAAGGTAACAGACATGTGAAAACAAAACCCGAGATGTTCAGGAGGCCATGATGATACGTAGGAGGAAACGCACTGCAGGAACGAAACCAGAAAGTCTGAAAATTCTGTTTATAGAAACACAGAAACCTAATAAATGGGGTTTTCCATCACATTTATCAAAACGGAGATAAAATGATAGTTTACAGAGTATTCGTACACCTCGAAGGGTGGAAGACATGGAAAGGATCTCGGTGATAGACCATACTCTTCCAACCTAGGACCACCTGGTCATGGAGTCTGTAGGAGCTCCGACTTCTATTACCTTAGAAATCTCTACAAGAGGTCCTTGGCGTCCAGCAAACCCACAGGCACATGGTCAGTCCATCGACTGAGGTGGAAGTCCGACTCGATGAAACTAGAAGTCAATGTTCATGTAAGTCCTCAGATTCTTCTCCCACGCCTTCTCTTTGGCGTCCCTCCTCCGCTCCTCTTTTTTGCTGATTGTGGCCACTCTTTCTACCCGCCTGGGCTTGATCTCCGGCCTAGCGACCGCCGTGGTGTCATGGGCAGGGAAGTGGGTGACTTTGGCTTTCTGGTCGGTCTGAAAGCCGAACCCCTTTTGATCCCTCTTGAGGACTGTCTGAACGGGAAACTTTCTGCCCGTGCCGCTCGGCCCCAGCCCCGACTCCTGGTCCCAACCGTCCTTCAGCATCATCTTAAACCCCACGTTGTTTTCCGGGATGGAGTAGTAAGTGGGCGGCAGCTTCTTCCTCTTGTTAAAGAGGTGGACGGTGGATCGTTCGTGGGTTTCCACGCTGTCCTCTTTGTAATGAGCCTTGCACGAGTCGCAGTATTTCCGCTCTGCAGGCCGCCTTCTCCTAAAAAAAGAAAAAAACATGCATTACTATTTTATACAGCGGAAAAGGGATAAAAGTAGTTTCTTTCCTGCAAAACATTTTAAGAAGCCTTTGGGTTTATTGACAGCTATTCTGTCCGTGAAGGGACACTCTAGTCAGGATGTGAGGAGTACCCCCCCCCCCCCCGATCTGGCCAAAACCATAGGGTGAAGTGGTGGAGTTTCCTCCACCCCCACCCAGAATCCAGGAATTTGAATTTCCCGGCTGCCGGTCACCAGATCGGTCACTAGTGATGTCACACACAGAGTGGTCGACGTCACCCTCTGAGACCAATCACTGCAGCGAGCGTTCTCAGAGAGGCAGTGATGGATCAGATCTGTGCATGCGCGTGCAGCTCCGATCCATCACTAAGCGCAGGCGCTACGCAACTTGTGTATGTAAAGTGTGCGATTCCCGCAGCGCTGCGCAATTTGCGGGTCCTACGCTGCGCAAGTTGTATAGTAGCTCAAATTGCGCTGGAAAGCTTCAGGGGCTTCTGGGTAAGGGAATCCCTCAGCAGAAGAGGAGAAGCAGCAGCGCTGCCAGAGACAAAAAGGGGAGTAAAATAAAGCCAAAACAAAAAAGGAAATTAAATAATTGGGTAGAGGAAGTCAGTAGGATCTGCCCAATTATTTAAGTGTGTGTGTGTGGGGAGGGGGGGGGGGGAACGACAGAAAAAAACGTTTTTTCTCCTTAAAATGTCATTTTAAAGGGTTTTCATTTAGATTCACCAAACAGAAAAGGTACAAAAAAATTAAAACACACAAATTCTGGACACTGTGAATAAAGGAAAAAAAAAAAAGAAAAAAAAAAAAAAGGGCACTGCCGTTACCAAAACCAACCTAAAATCCATTGTAAGTAATAGGAATTACAGTTTTTATTGGAGAGGTGACCCCATCCCTGTGGAAAATACACTTCCAGATTTCCCTATTACCATAACGGGAAGTCATAATTTTATTAAAAGACATACGGAGGCGAGTATTATTACGCCAAATTCTTTACTACGTCCAGCAGCAAGAAGAAAACAGACTCTGCAGGGAACACCCCTGCAACATGTAATGGTAGAAGCCGTAACCCTAGCAATCCTCCCAGTATAACGTCCCCCCGTCCCAGTCTAAATACACTTCATGTTTCACACACACACACACAGACTGAAGGGCGTTTTATACAACGGTTTTACTCACTGTCTCGTCACGAGGTCGAAGGCGCGATCTTCCGCTTTTGGCGTCACGTGGGCTCAGATTTTGGGCCATTTCCGGTAAGCGATGCTCATAGAATGATTCTACATGTCGCTACTCAACATTCCATAATAAAAGCAATTCCCACCACGAGACCCCCCCCTCTCCACCCACCCCCCTACATAAAGTCTCTCAATGACCCTGACTGACCTTGGTGGGCGCTCCAGTGACGGACCCCGCAGAGAGTCCTGTAACAGCTGAACAATGTCACGATTCCCGGATTCCTCTGCCAAGATCAAAGCATCCTTTCCATGGGTTTCACAGACGCCAACCCAGGCCGCTCCTCTCTGTAACAAGTAGTGTACCACGTCTCCTCGCCCCCCGTACGCCGCACTCATCAGCGCGGTCCAGAAGAAGTTGTCGTGAAAGTTGATGTCGCACTGCTCCTTCTCCACCAGCCGTTGCACGCCCTTAAGGTCTCCTTCTTGGGAGCATTTCAGAAGTTGGTGACCCAGTCGCAGATCCTTCTCGGTCAGCGTAGATCTGGTGGATCTTTGTTGGGGACCAGTTACCGGAGGCCGTCCACTAGACGAAGACACGACCACTTTCCGCTTACGAGCAGGTCTGGAGGAAGATGACTTCTTTCCTTCAGTGGTCAGCAGACTTTCATAAAAGCTCCTGGCCTCCTCACCAGTCACTCCGATCTGCAGCTCCCTGGCGCTTCTCTTCCTGCTGTGACGGCCATTTTCCCAAAAGTCTGACTTGTCTTTGGCTTTTCTGAATGTGATGAGTTGGGGGTAGCTCATGGTTTTTTTTACTCCCAAAAGAGAAGCCCTGAAAAAAGACAAAAATATATATATATTAAAATTAACAAACGGATTCTCAACAACGACTATCAAGGAATTCGGAATGCTACGTATCAAGCACTGTCCGCCAATACAAGATTAGAGAACTTTGAAGTTCTTTAAAGGACACTTCCACGTACATAAACTGGAACTAGGATTACGTGTGCATTACAAATAATAAGCACATGCTGCAGGTTTTTCTCTTTGTTTGGAGTAATTGCAGGTAAAAATAAAAAATAAAAGTTAGGTTGTTATCTCCTGTGTCCATTTTGTGGATTTTTCCCATGATGTAACATTTAATGCAAAATCTGTGCAAAAGTTTTACTTTACTGCTGTGGTTCATCTAATCTACAGTATTTAACAGTTAAATGAGGTGGAGGAGGGAATGTTTAGATAAACCAGCAGGGAGTGTATGGCGATGCCCAGGCTACTCCAGATAAAACAGGGAGCTTGAAAGACTTCTAATCTACCTCCTGCTGATGTCCTTTGAATACACCCCACACAATACAATGATGTGAGTCGGTGACTGACCCATTCACTCCATTCTATGGCCAAAGCCACGCAGTGACGAGCAAGTGATGGAAAGATACTGGGGGGGGGGGGGGCCAGTTTACAACAAAAAATATCACACAATGGATGCACCCAGAGACCCATATAGGAGGAAAATATCACACAATGGATGCATCCAGTGACACATATAGAGGAAAATATCACACAATGGATGTGCCCAGTGACACAAATATTTTCTTAATTAAACATACAAGAGAAAAACAAAACACATGTACGATATCAGCAACACAAATAAACACAGTAAGGACATTTCATTTTTTTGGTGGTACTGGCCCTTTAAACCTACACCAATTTAGCACATTGGGGGGGGGGGCTGCTGGATTCCTGCCTCATCCCCATAATCTTTGTACAATACTTCTATTCAGAAAGCATTACTGTACATATAAACCTTTTGAGTAGATTGGCTAAAGTGAAGGAGGAAAAAGAAAGAAAAAGAAAAACCCCAGACAGATCCATTGAGATGGGACTCAGGTCCAGTAGCCAGACGTGGGCCATTAGTGCTGCGGAGAATATCACACTGAAAGCACGGTCTTTATTGATTTAGGTTTTCGTTTACAACATATTGTATTGATTGCGTCAGACGGCGGCGGGGGGGGGGGGGGTGTGTGTTTCCTTCCTTTTTTAATTTCAGATCATCCACGGGTTTTTATGTGCGGCGTTCCCTTCCTTGCTGTATCGGCGTCCAATCCGGTCGGGTCCTGTATGATCACTATATATTAAATAAAAAGGAGGTGGAAATCGCATCAATACACTACGGGAGATTCTGCAGGACACAAAAAAGGATCTAAACTGTACTATTTTTGTAAAACCCTCTGAAAGCAGCTTCCGCCGCGTGTGTGTGCGTCGTTACACCTTTATTGTCACACTCAGGAGCCGTGACCTAGATAACACGACCACGGCGCATCATGCAAACCATACCACAGCGCATGTGGGAAGCGCGCCGTGCGATCTCTACGTGCGCCCGGCACATGTCCATGCCAAGCGGGCCCTTTCCCGTGTTACGCAATCTTTCCTCTGTGCGTAAACGTATCGTCAGACACAGATCTAACCTAAACAGCAGTATACGCACACACAGAAACACACCGCGTCCAGGACGCCAAAGGGAAAGCTGGAACTAGGGCCGCCAGGACGGTCAGGTTTTCCTGGACACATTGATGGGTGGTGAAGGAAACATGAAGCCCTGCAGAATGTATAACTTATACACAGCTAGTGAGAAATCAGGAGCCTCAGATCAACTGCCCTGATTAGAAAACTGTCATAATTTATACATACTGCAGGGCTGACCGTCCTGGTGCTCTTCCTCCGCACATACAGGCATTTATAAAGTGCCGACAAGTTCTGTAACGCAGTACAATGGGTGAGACATAACAAGAACTATACTACATACAAGTTAGACACACATAGAACAGTAAGAGGACCCTGCTCAAGAGCATACAATCTAAGAGGAGAAGGGTGACACTAGGTGAGGGTAAATTATTATGGGTCCATATGCCGATCCCTAATCCACTGATCCCTAATCCATTGATCCCTAATCCACTGTCTAAACATACTTGTAATGCTACACAGGCGCTGTGTCTCAGGATCCCCCGCCCACACAGGCGCCATGTCTCAGGATCCCCCGCCCACACAGGCGCCATGTCTCCGGATCCCCCGCCCACACAGGCACCATGTCTCCGGATCCCCCGCCCACACAGGCGCCATGTCTCCGGATCCCCCGCCCACACAGGCGCCATGTCTCAGGATCCCCCGCCCACACAGGTGCCATGTCTCAGGATCCCATGCCCACACAGGCGCCATGTCTCAGGATAACCCGCCCACACAGGCGCCATGTCTCAGGATCCCATGCCCACACAGGCGCAATGTCTCAGGATCCCATGCCCACACAGGCGCCATGTCTCAGGATCCCATGCCCACACAGGCGCCATGTCTCAGGAATCCCCCGCCCACACAGGCGCCGTGTCTCAGGAATCCCCCGCCCACACAGGCGCCGTGTCTCAGGAATCCCCCGCCCACACAGGCGCCGTGTCTCAGGAATCCCCCGCCCACACAGGCGCCGTGTCTCAGGATCCCCCGCCCACACAGGCGCCATGTCTCAGGATCCCACGCCCACACAGGCGCCATGTCTCAGGATCCCCCGCCCACACAGGCGCCATGTCTCAGGATCCCCCGCCCACACAGGCGCCATGTCTCAGGATCCCCCGCCCACACAGGCGCCATGTCTCAGGATCCCCCGCCCACACAGGCGCCGTGTCTCAGGATCCCCCGCCCACACAGGCGCCATGTCTCAGGATCCCCCGCCCACACAGGCGCCATGTCTCAGGATCACAAACACATGCAACATGTAGAACTCATTCCCTCCTGGAAGGAAATCACAACAAGTCTCCTGGGATTCCATTTGGATTTCTGGTTTACAGCGTATGGATTATACATGTTGCAGGGTGGCATTTTTCAGGCACTGCACATCAGCATGAATACATTATATGTGTCCAGGAAACCATGGTGGATGTGGCAACCCCAGCGTATTGTTTCTGGCACCCCTCAGTCACAGTTTCAGCACACGCTGCTATTCAGTGACTCCCTCCCACATAAAACACACATTTACATTACCAGGAACCCCCAGGTGAGCTTCACATCCGATCAGCGACGCGATAAACAGACTTTTCCAGATACAAAGATGGCGCAGGAACTTTCAGGAAGAGGCGTGTCCGACAAGAAGTGTAAAGGCGGAGCGATGGCCTGGCGCGAGCCAATCTGCAGTAGCGGAAGCTACTTGACGCACAGGAAGTGACGTCTCTCGTCGGGATTGAGAGTTCCAGTGTATTGTAACACTTTGTGTGCCGGAGAAGATTTGATATTAACGTGAGCACCGACAAAAAAGCGCGATTATACACACAAGAAACAGTACAAATATTGTTTGATAGCGTGAGGCCGGCTTAGATATCGGGGTATTCTGTGAGGCGGTCAGTGTGTAAGCGTCGCGGATTCCCATAAACAACACTTCCCGACATGCAGCGCAAACGCGTTGCATTTCCGCTCCGCCTCTTCCTCTTCGGTTTGCGCCTGCGCACTGTGTAGGAACCCGGCCTAGTGTGTGCGGTGGCGGCGGCTGTAATCCGGGTGGAACCGCCATAGATTCGTAGATCGTTAGAAAGGACAGGTAGGGCCGGGTCATCGGGTTCTCTATGTGTGGGCTCTCTGCATGCTGCTCTCTCATTCCTGCATGGCTGCTGTGTCCGTGTCCACCCGCCTCCCCTGCTAGGGACCCCCACACCTCCCCTGCTAGGGACCCCCACACCTCCCCTGCTAGGGACCCCCACACCTCCCCTGCTAGGGACCCCCACACCTCCCCTGCTAGGGATCCCCACACCTCCCCTGCTAGGGACCACCATCACTCGGTGCCCGTAAGTCTGTCATTTCACAGCCACCCCTCTTTCCTGTTCCATCAGTCGCCGATCTTGCTTCTTCACAGACCCCCCCCCTTTTCTAGCTCCCCCAGTCCCTCTCTTTCTTGCTGCTGTCCCCCTCTATCATGTTCCCTGTCGCTGCTGTCCCCCCTCTATCATGTTCCCTGTCGCTGCTGTCCCCCCTCTATCATGTTCCCTGTCGCTGCTGTCCCCCTCTATCATGTTCCCTGTCGCTGCCGTCCCCCTCTATCATGTTCCCTGTCGCTGCCGTCCCCCCTCTATCATGTTCCCTGTCGCTGCCGTCCCCCCTCTATCATGTTCCCTGTCGCTGCTGTCCCCCCTCTATCATGTTCCCTGTCGCTGCCGTCCCCCCTCTATCATGTTCCCTGTCGCTGCCGTCCCCCCTCTATCATGTTCCCTGTCGCTGCCGTCCCCCCCTCTATCATGTTCCCTGTCGCTGCCGTCCCCCCTCTATCATGTTCCCTGTCGCTGCCGTCCCCCTCTATCATGTTCCCTGTCGCTGCCGTCCCCCCTCTATCATGTTCCCTGTCGCTGCCGTCCCCCCTCTATCATGTTCCCTGTCGCTGCCGTCCCCCCTCTATCATGTTCCCTGTCGCTGCCGTCCCCCCTCTATCATGTTCCCTGTCGCTGCCGTCCCCCCTCTATCATGTTCCCTGTCACTGCCGTCCCCCCTCTATCATGTTCCCTGTCGCCCCCTCCCCTCTCTTGTTCCCTGTCGCTGCCGTCCCCCCTCTATCATGTTCCCTGTCGCTGCCGTCCCCCCTCTATCATGTTCCCTGTCGCTGCCGTCCCCCCCATCTTGTTCCCTGTCGCTGCCGTCCCCCCTCTATCATGTTCCCTGTCGCTGCCGTCCCCCCTCTATCATGTTCCCTGTCGCTGCCGTCCCCCTCTATCATGTTCCCTGTCGCTGCCGTCCCCCCTCTATCATGTTCCCTGTCGCTGCCGTCCCTCCCTCTCTTGTTCCCTGTCGCTGCCGTCCCTCCCTCTCTTGTTCCCTGTCGCTGCCGCCCCCCTATCTTGTTCCCTGTCGCTGCCGTCCCCCCTCTATCTTGTTCCCTGTCGTTGCCGCCCCCTCTGTCGCTGCCGTCCCCCCTCTATCATGTCCCTGTCGCTGCCGTACCCCCTCTATCTTGTTCCCTGTCGTTGCCGTCCCCCTCTGTCGTTGCCGTCCCCCTCTGTCGTTGCCGTCCCCCTCTGTCGTTGCCGTCCCCCTCTGTCGCTGCCGTCCCCCTCTGTCGCTGCCGTCCCCTCTGTTTGCCGTCCGCTCTCTATCATGTTCCCTGTCGCTGCCGTCCCCCCTCTATCATGTTCCCTATCGCTGCCGTCCCCCTCTATCATGTTCCCTGTCGCTGCCGTCCCCCCTCTATCATGTTCCCTGTCGCTGCCGTCCCCTCTATCTTGTTCCCTGTCGCTGCGTCCCCCCTCTATCTTGTTCCCTGTCGCTGCCGTCCCCCCTCTATCTTGTTCCCTGTCGCTGCCGCCCCCCCTCTATCTTGTTCCCTGTCGCTGCCGTCCCCCCTCTATCTTGTTCCCTGTCGCTGCCGTCCCCCCCTCTATCTTGTTCCCTGTCGCTGCCGTCCCCCCCTCTATCTTGTTCCCTGTCGCTGCCGTCCCCCCTCTATCTTGTTCCCTGTCGCTGCCGTCCCCCCTCTATCTTGTTCCCTGTCGCTGCCGTCCCCCCCCTCTTATCTTGTTCCCTGTCGCTGCCTTCCCCCCTCTATCTTGTTCCCTGTCGCTGCCGTCCCCCCTCTATCTTGTTCCCTGTCGCTGCCGTCCCCCTTCATCTTGTTCCCTGTCGCTGCCGTCCCCCCTTCATCTTGTTCCCTGTCGCTGCCGTCCCCCCTTCATCTTGTTCCCTGTCGCTGCCGTCCCCCCTTCATCTTGTTCCCTGTCGCTGCCGTCCCCCCTTCATCTTGTTCCCTGTCGCTGCCGTCCCCCCTTCATCTTGTTCCCTGTCGCTGCCGTCCCCCCTTCATCTTGTTCCCTGTCGCTGCCGTCCCCCCTTCATCTTGTTCCCTGTCGCTGCCGTCCCCCCTCTATCATGTTCCCTGTCGCTGCCGTCCCCCTCTATCATGTTCCCTGTCGCTGCCACCCCCTTCATCTTGTTCCCTGTCGCTGCCACCCCCTTCATCTTGTTCCCTGTCGTTGCCACCCCTTCATCTTGTTCCATGTCGCTGCCACCCCTTCATCTTGTTCCCTGTCGCTGCCACCCCTTCATCTTGTTCCCTGTCGCTGCCGTCCCCCCTTCATCTTGTTCCCTGTCGCTGCCGTCCCCCCTCTATCATGTTCCCTGTCGCTGCCGTCCCCCTCTATCATGTTCCCTGTCGCTGCCACCCCCTTCATCTTGTTCCCTGTCGCTGCCACCCCCTTCATCTTGTTCCCTGTCGTTGCCACCCCCTTCATCTTGTTCCATGTCGCTGCCACCCCCTTCATCTTGTTCCCTGTCGCTGCCACCCCTTCATCTTGTTCCCTGTCGCTGCCACCCCCTTCATCTTGTTCCCTGTCGCTGCCACCCCCTTCATCTTGTTCCCTGTCGCTGCCACCCCCTTCATCTTGTTCCCTGTCGCTGCCACCCCCTTCATCTTGTTCCCTGTCGCTGCCACCCCCTTCATCTTGTTCCCTGTCGCTGCCACCCCCTTCATCTTGTTCCCTGTCGCTGCCACCCCTTCATCTTGTTCCCTGTCGCTGCCACCCCCTTCATCTTGTTCCCTGTCGCTGCCACCCCCTTCATCTTGTTCCCTGTCGCTGCCACCCCCTTCATCTTGTTCCCTGTCGCTGCCACCCCCTTCATCTTGTTACCTGTCGCTGCCACCCCCTTCATCTTGTTCCCTGTCGCTGCCGTCCCCTTCATCTTGTTCCCTGTCGCCGCCGTCCCCCCTTCATCTTGTTCCCTGTCGCCGCCGTCCCCCCTTCATCTTGTTCCCTGTCGCCGCCGTCCCCCTTCATCTTGTTCCCTGTCGCCGCCGTCCCCCTTCATCTTGTTCCCTGTCGCCGCCGTCCCCCTCGATCTTGTTCCCTGTCGCCGCCGTCCCCCTCGATCTTGTTCCCTGTCGCCGCCGTCCCCCCTCGATCTTGTTCCCTGTCGCCGCCGTCCCCCTCGATCTTGTTCCCTGTCGCCGCCGTCCCCCTCGATCTTGTTCCCTGTCGCCGCCGTCCCCCCTCGATCTTGTTCCCTGTCGCCGCCGTCCCCCCTCGATCTTGTTCCCTGTCGCCGCCGTCCCCCCTCGATCTTGTTCCCTGTCGCCGCCGTCCCCCCTCGATCTTGTTCCCTGTCGCCGCCGTCCCCCCTCGATCTTGTTCCCTGTCGCCGCCGTCCCCCCTCGATCTTGTTCCCTGTCGCCGCCGTCCCCCCTCGATCTTGTTCCCTGTCGCCGCCGTCCCCCCTCGATCTTGTTCCCTGTCGCCGCCGTCCCCCCTCGATCTTGTTCCCTGTCGCCGCCGTCCCCCCTCGATCTTGTTCCCTGTCGCCGCCGTCCCCCCTCGATCTTGTTCCCTGTCGCCGCCGTCCCCTCGATCTTGTTCCCTGTCGCCGCCGTCCCCCTCGATCTTGTTCCCTGTCGCCGCCGTCCCCCCTCGATCTTGTTCCCTGTCGCCGCCGTCCCCCCTCGATCTTGTTCCCTGTCGCCGCCGTTCCCCCTCGATCTTGTTCCCTGTCGCCGCCGTCCCCCCTCGATCTTGTTCCCTGTCGCCGACGTCCCCCCTCGATCTTGTTCCCTGTCGCCGCCGTCCCCCCTCGATCTTGTTCCCTGTCGCCGCCGTCCCCCCTCGATCTTGTTCCCTGTCGCCGCCGTCCCCTCGATCTTTCCCTGTCGCCGCCGTCCCCCTCGATCTTGTTCCCTGTCGCCGCCGTCCCCCTCGATCTTGTTCCCTGTCGCCGCCGTCCCCCCTCGATCTTGTTCCCTGTCGCCGCCGTCCCCCTCGATCTTGTTCCCTGTCGCCGCCGTCCCCCCTCGATCTTGTTCCCTGTCGCCGCCGTCCCCCCTCGATCTTGTTCCCTGTCGCCGCCGTCCCCCCTCGATCTTGTTCCCTGTCGCCGCCGTCCCCCCTCGATCTTGTTCCCTGTCGCCGCCGTCCCCCCTCGATCTTGTTCCCTGTCGCCGCCGTCCCCTCGATCTTGTTCCCTGTCGCCGCCGTCCCCCCTCGATCTTGTTCCCTGTCGCCGCCGTCCCCCTCGATCTTGTTCCCTGTCGCCGCCGTCCCCCTCGATCTTGTTCCCTGTCGCCGCCGTCCCCCTCGATCTTGTTCCCTGTCGCCGCCGTCCCCTCGATCTTGTTCCCTGTCGCCGCCGTCCCCCCTCGATCTTGTTCCCTGTCGCCGCCGTCCCCCTCGATCTTGTTCCCTGTCGCCGCCGTCCCCCCTCGATCTTGTTCCCTGTCGCCGCCGTCCCCCCTCGATCTTGTTCCCTGTCGCCGCCGTCCCCCCTCGATCTTCTTCCCTGTCGCCGCCGCCCCCCCCTCGATCTTCTTCCCTGTCGCCGCCGTCCCGTCCCCCAGTTTCTGCCCCGTGTCCCCCTCGCGCCTCTCTTTTCTCACTCTCCTCTTGTTGCTCCGCAGGCTGGAAGATGAGCAGCTCGGAGGAGGTGTCGTGGATCAGCTGGTTCTGCGGGCTGAGAGGCAACGAGTTCTTTTGTGAGGTAACAAGCCGGCGTTTTGTACTTGCCACTTTTTTTTTTTATGAAGTGTAAGCTGACAGATCCTGTGGCGATGTTCAAAGGGGGTGACTCACCCATGTGCACAGTAAACACGCCGAGCGACAAAGTAGACACAGGAGGATCTTCAGATCAGGAGCCATTCCCACCGCAATGGAAAATGCCAATATCCTGCTGTAACCTTTTATCCCTCAACCTGATCGTGAGCGTAAGTACCGCCGGGATCTGACACCCGCCAGAGGATTCCCATTACCGCTGCACAGGGAGACAGACATGTATGAAATCTCTGGCGTTTTGGAAACAAGTTGCGAGATATTGGTATCTCTCAATTTTATTTTTGGCAAACCTGTTTGTGTTTGGTGTGTCTCGTGGAGCTGAACGTCCCAACACGGGGCTCTGCGCTTTAAAAGGTTATTCCTTAATATCGAGGATCTAGCTTGGTGAAATTCCAGTGAATTCTTGAAGTTGCTGCTGCCGTAGCTCACCGTATTTTTCCCCGTTGTTTTCGCTGTCGCAATTCTTTACTGTATCTTTCACCGTGCTTCCAAATTGTGTTTTTAGGCTAGGGTCAGACGAACGTATTTTTCGCGTCCAGATATTCGAGCTGGTGTCAGGCGCTGGCACTTGGTATCTCCAGATCCAGTAGGGGCTATCCAGCCTAGTGTCTCGTCCTCCGAGGGTGAGATGGTGAAGGTAAAAATACAAAAAGGAGAAATATTGCGCAGCCTGTGATAACTCAATGAGTATATTAGGTGGAAGGGAGATATACTCACACTTTAAGGTGCCAATTTGATTAACAGGCACCAAACAGTATGCAGATCGGTGGATTAAACTCAGGGGCACCGATTCCCCTCTCAGCGATCCAGGAGCAGAAGATCCAAACCTCCAAGATGTCTTTTCAGAATGTAGGAAGGATAAAATCACCAGGAAATCAGTCGAGACGATAAAATCCACAAACGGTTTATTAAAACAATCTTTAAAATACACCTCAAACGCGTTTCGCTACTCAGAGCTTCATCAGTGGGCGGCGTCCGTGAAAAAGTGCGTTCGACCGAATGGACGTATTTATACACGATAGCGGTCATACGATGCGCATTTTCGTCCGTAATTTTGTACGGATCATCAAAACACTTCTTGCGTCTGGACGTTATGTTGGCCGGACATTAGCAGCGTCTGACATCTCCTAATCACGCACACACGCCGCTAGCGGACGCAGCGCACTCTGTACGTCAGTACTAGCAGTTTCACGTTCTCAAAACAATGCGTTAGTTTGCCGCTTGCGTTGCGCGGCCGCACTATTGTTACGTTAGTTACGTTTAGTCAATAGGTAGGTGTGTGTGTGTGTGTGTGTGTGTGTGTGTGTGTGTGTACACACACAAACTGTTTCTACACTTGATGACTTCAACAAACCATTGCCCGCCCCGGTCTTCAATAATATAACAAATCTGTAAACGCCGGCGCTCCGGCATTTCTTATAATCCAATTTATTTACATGTGTTAAAGTCAATGTTTCAGAAATTGATACATTTCTTTCATCGGGACATGTAACACATGTAAGTAAATCGGATAAGGCGTGCCGGTGAACACCGATCATACAGATATACGTATTCCTTTTCCACCGGTTTATGTTTTTATATAAATAAAATGAGGCGCTCTCCTTAACAGCCTCCAAAAAATTCCTGTTTGTGCAATAAAATCCAGTGATTCAAAATCTATCAGACGCAGGGGATGCGCCTCTAGTCACTAAAAAGAAAAAGCCAGGTCTGCTCCAGTTACAATAAGCCCCCCCTCAAACGTTCAATGTGGAAGATCTATGTATACAGGTGAAACTGGAAAAATTAGAATATGATGCAAAAGTTCATTTATTTCAGTAATGCAACTTAAAAGGTGAAACTAATATATGAGACTCATTAGATGCAAAGTGAGATGGTTCAAGCCGCGATTTGTCAGAATTGTGGTGATTCTGGTTACAGCTCATGAAAACCCCAAATCCACAATCTCAGAAAATTAGAATATTTCATGCAACCAATAAAACAAGGATTGTCCATAGAACAATATGGGACCTGTGAAAAGTATAAGCTGCAGATGTACTCAGTACTTGGTTTGGGCCCCTTTTTCAGCAATTCCTGCCTCAATCGGCAATGTGGCATGGAAGCGATCAGCCTGTGGCACTGCTGAGGTGTTATGGAAGACCAGGATGCTTCAATAGTGGCCTTCAGCTCTTCCGCATTGTTCAGTCTCATGTCTCTCATCTTTCTCTTGGCAATGCTCCATAGATTCTCTATGGGGTTCAGGTCAGGCGAGTTTTCTGGCCAATCAAGCACAGTAATCCCACGGTCATTGAATCAGGTTTTGGTGCTTTTGGCAGTGTGGGCAGGTGCCAAGTCCTGCTGGAAAATGAAGTCAGCATCCCCATAAAGCTCGTCTGCGGAAGGAAGCATGAAGTGCTCCAAAATCTCCTGGTAGACGGCTGCGTTGACCCTGGACTTAATGAAGCACAGTGGACCAACACCAACACCAGCAGATGACATGGCTCCCCAAATCAACATAGACTGTGGAAACTTCACACTGGACTTCAAGCATCTTGCAGTGTGTGCCTCTCCATTCTTCCTCCATACTCTGGCTCCTTGGTTTCCAAGTGAGATGCAAAAGTTGCTCTCATCAGAAAAGAGGACTTTGGAGCCACTGAGCGACAGACCAGGTCTGTTTTTCTTTAGTCCAGGTAAGACGCTTCTGACGTTGTTTGTTGTTCAGGAGCGGCTCGACAAGAGGAATACGACATTTGAAGCCCATGTCCAGGATCCGTCTGTGTGTGGTGGCTCTTGATGCACTGACTCCAGCCTCAGTCCACTCCTTGTGAAAGTCCACAACACTTTTGAATGGCCTTTTCCTGACAATCCTCTCCAGGCTGTGGTCATCCCTGCTGCTTGTGCACCTTTTTCTTCCACACTTTTCCCTTCCACATAACTTTCTATTAATGCGCTTTGATACAGCACTTTGGGAACATCCAACTTCTTTTGCAATGACCTTTTGAGGCTTTCCCTCCTTATGGAGGGGTCAATGATGGTTTTCTGCACAACTGTCAGGTCAGCAGTCTTTCCCATGATTGTGATTCCTACTGAACCAGACTGAGAGACCTTTTAAAGGCTCAGGATAGGGCTGAAACAACTAATCGATGATTAAAATAGTTGTCAACTATTTCCATTATGGATTAATCGGTGTTGATTACCGTATTTTTCGCTCCATAATACGCACCTGACCATAAGACGCACCTAGTTTTTAGAGGAGGAAAATAAATATTCTGAATCAAATAGTGTAATAATGAATATACTGCCCCAGCTCCTCTCATGGATACTGTCCCCCAGCACGTGGATACTGTCCCCCAGCACGTGGATACTGTCCCCCAGCACGTGGATACTGTCCCCCAGCACGTGGATACTGTCCCCCAGCACGTGGATACTGTCCCCAGCACGTGGATACTGTCCCCCAGCACGTGGATACTGTCCCCCAGCACGTGGATAACTGTCCCCCAGCACGTGGATACTGTCCCCCAGCACGTGGATACTGTCCCCCAGCACGTGGATACTGTCCCCCAGCACGTGGATACTGTCCCCCAGCACGTGGATACTGTCCCCCAGCACGTGGATACTGTCCCCCAGCACGTGGATAATGCCCCAGCTCCTCACGTGGATACTGCCCCAGCTCCTCTCATGGATTTTGCCCCAGCTCATGGATACTGTCCCCCAGCTCGTGGCTACTGTCCCCCAGCTCGTGGCTACTGTCCCCCAGCTCGTGGCTACTGTCCCCAGCTCGTGGCTACTGTCCCCCAGCTCGTGGCTACTGTCCCCCAGCACGTGGCTACTGTCCAGCACGTGGCTACTGTCCCCCAGCACGTGGCTACTGTCCCCCAGCACGTGGCTACTGTCCCCCAGCACGTGGCTACTGTCCCCCAGCACGTGGCTACTGTCCCCCAGCACGTGGCTACTGTCCCCCAGCACGTGGCTACTGTCCCCCAGCACGTGGCTACTGTCCCCCAGCACGTGGATACTGTCCCCCAGCTCCTCTCGTGGATAATGCCCCAGCTCATGGATTTTGCCCCAGCTCGTGGATACTGTCCCCCAGCTCGTGGATACTGTCCCCCAGCACGTGGATACTGTCCCCAGCTCGTGGATACTGTCCCCAGCTCGTGGATACTGTCCCCCAGCACGTGGCTACTGTCCCCCAGCACGTGGATACTGTCCCCCAGCACGTGGATACTGTCCCCAGCACGTGGATACTGTCCCCCAGCACGTGGATACTGTCCCCCAGCACGTGGATACTGTCCCCCAGCACGTGGATACTGTCCCCCAGCACGTGGATACTGTCCCCCAGCACGTGGATACTGTCCCCCAGCACGTGGATACTGTCCCCCAGCACGTGGATACTGTCCCCCAGCACGTGGATACTGTCCCCCAGCACGTGGATACTGTCCCCAGCACGTGGATACTGCCCCAGCTCCTCACGTGGATAATGCCCCAGCTCTCTCATGATACTATACTGCCAGCTCCTCTATGGATTTTGCCCCAGCTCATGGATACTGTCCCCAGCTCGTGGATACTGTCCCCAGCTCGTGGATACTGTCCCCCAGCTCGTGGATACTGTCCCCAGCTCGTGGATACTGTCCCCAGCACGTGGATACTGCCCCAGCTCCTCCGTGGATAATGCCCCAGCTCCTCTCGTGGATACTGCCCCAGCTCCTCTCGTGGATTTTGCCCCAGCTCGTGGATACTGTCCCCAGCTCGTGGATACTGTCCCCCAGCACGTGGCTACTGTCCCCCAGCACGTGGCTACTGTCCCCCAGCACGTGGCTACTGTCCCCCAGCACGTGGCTACTGTCCCCAGCACGTGGCTACTGTCCCCAGCACGTGGCTACTGTCCCCAGCACGTGGCTGTCCCCCAGCACGTGGCTACTGTCCCCCAGCACGTGGCTACTGTCCCCCAGCACGTGGCTACTGTCCCCCAGCACGTGGCTACTCCCCAGCACGTGGATACTGCCCCCAGCACGTGGATACTGTCCCCCAGCACGTGGCTACTGTCCCCAGCACGATGGATACTGTCCCCAGCACGTGGATAATGCCCCAGCTCCTCTCGTGGATAATGCCCCAGCTCATGGATTTTGCCCCAGCTCGTGGATACTGTCCCCAGCTCGTGGATACTGTCCCCAGCTCGTGGATACTGTCCCCAGCGTGGATACTGTCCCCCAGCACGTGATACTGTCCCCAGCACGTGGATACTGTCCCCCAGCACGTGGATACTGTCCCCCAGCACGTGGATACTGTCCCCCAGCACGTGGATACTGCCCCAGCTCCTCACGTGGATAATGCCCCAGCTCCTCTCATGGATATACTGCCCCAGCTCCTCTCATGGATTTTGCCCCAGCTCATGGATACTGTCCCCCAGCTCGTGGATACTGTCCCCCAGCTCGTGGATACTGTCCCCCAGCTCGTGGATACTGTCCCCCAGCTCGTGGATACTGTCCCCCAGCTCGTGGATACTGTCCCCCAGCTCGTGGATACTGTCCCCCAGCACGTGGATACTGCCCCAGCTCCTCACGTGGATAATGCCCCAGCTCCTCTCGTGGATACTGCCCCAGCTCCTCTCGTGGATTTTGCCCCAGCTCGTGGATACTGTCCCCCAGCTCGTGGCTACTGTCCCCCAGCACGTGGCTACTGTCCCCCAGCACGTGGCTACTGTCCCCCAGCACGTGGCTACTGTCCCCCAGCACACGTGGATACTGTCCCCCAGCACGTGGCTACTGTCCCCCAGCACGTGCTACTGTCCCCAGCACGTGGCTACTGTCCCCCAGCTCGTGGCTACTGTCCCCCAGCTCGTGCTACTGTCCCCCAGCACGTGGCTACTGTCCCCCAGCACGTGGCTACTGTCCCCCAGCACGTGGATACTGTCCCCCAGCACGTGCTACTGTCCCCCAGCACGTGATACTGCCCCAGCACGTGGATAATGCCCCAGCTCCTCTCGTGGATAATGCCCCAGCTCATGGATTTTGCCCCAGCTCGTGGATACTGTCCCCCAGCTCGTGGATACTGTCCCCCAGCTCGTGGATACTGTCCCCCAGCTCGTGGAACTGTCCCCCAGCTCGTGGATACTGTCCCCCAGCACGTGGATACTGTCCCCCAGCACGTGGATACTGTCCCCCAGCACGTGGTACTGTCCCCCAGCACGTGGATACTGTCCCCCAGCACGTGGATACTGTCCCCCAGCACGTGGATACTGTCCCCCAGCACGTGGATACTGTCCCCCAGCACGTGGATACTGTCCCCCAGCACGTGGATACTGCCCCAGCTCCTCACGTGGATAATGCCCCAGCTCCTCTCATGGATATACTGCCCCAGCTCCTCTCATGGATATACTGCCCCAGCTCGTGGATACTATCCCCCAGCTCGTGGATACTGTCCCCCAGCTCGTGGATACTGTCCCCCAGCTCGTGGATACTGTCCCCCAGCTCGTGGATACTGTCCCCCAGCTCATGGATACTGTCCCCCAGCACGTGGATACTGTCCCCCAGCACGTGGATACTGTCCCCCAGCACGTGGATACTGTCCCCCAGCACGTGGATACTGTCCCCCAGCACGTGGATACTGTCCCCCAGCACGTGGATACTGCCCCAGCTCCTCACGTGGATAATGCCCCAGCTCCTCTCATGGATATACTGCCCCAGCTCCTCTCATGGATATACTGCCCCCAGCTCGTGGATACTATCCCCCAGCTCGTGGATACTGTCCCCCAGCTCGTGGATACTGTCCCCCAGCTCGTGGATACTGTCCCCCAGCTCGTGGATACTGTCCCCCAGCTCATGGATACTGCCCCCAGCTCACTCATGGATACTGCCCCCAGCTCCTCTCATGGATTTGCCCCAGCTCATGGATTTGCCCCAGCTCATGGATACTGCCCCCAGCTCATGGATACTGCCCCCAGCTCATGGATACTGCCCCCAGCTCATGGATACTGCCCCCAGCTCATGGATACTGCCCCCAGCTCACACATGGATTTGCCCCAGCTCATGGATTTGCCCCAGCTCATGGATACTGCCCCCAGCTCATGGATACTGCCCCCAGCTCATGGATACTGCCCCCAGCTCATGGGATTTGCCCCCAGCTCATGGGATTTGCCCCCAGCTCATGGGATTTGCCCCCAGCTCATGGATACTGCCCCCAGCTCATGGATACTGCCCCCAGCTCATGGATACTGCCCCCAGCTCATGGATACTGCCCCCAGCTCATGGATACTGCCCCCAGCTCATGGATACTGCCCCCCAGCTCATGGATACTGCCCCCCAGCTCATGGATACTGCCCCCCAGCTCATGGATACTGCCCCCCAGCTCATGGATACTGCCCCCCAGCTCATGGATACTGCCCCCCAGCTCATGGATACTGCCCCCCAGCTCATGGATACTGCCCCCCAGCTCACACATGGATATGCCCCAATAGCTCATGGATATGCCCCAGCTCACCTGCCGCCGCCGCGTTCGTCTCCCTCTGAGCGTGCGTGCGGCGGCAGGAAGCTTGGGCACTCGCCTGGGGGAGCCACGTGACGCGAGATCGGTCACGTGGCTCCCCCAGGCGAGTGCCCAAGCTCCTTGCCGCTGGACGCACGCTCAGAGGGAGCCGAACGCGGCGGCGGCAGGTGAGCTGGGGCATATCATCATGGGGCATTCGCTCCATAAGACGCACCCACTTTTCCCCCCACTTTGTGGGGGGAGAAAAGTGCGTCTTATGGAGCGAAAAATACGGTAATCGTCCTGTGTACAGCACACACTGTTTAGAGTCAGACTGAGATAAACGTAAATAACCTACGCTTCGGAGCTGATTGGAGAAGACGTGCCACTGCTTTACTCGGTATGATTTAGTTCTAGGGTTATGTCAGACGCAACCAGTTTGTTTTTATTCCGTTTACAATAGGATACTGCCACTGGGTGAAGGAGCTGTATGCTGGTGTTTTATCCTTACTTGAAGCAGGAGTCCTTTGCCACCACCCCACCCTCTTTGGTCGGGAACTGCCATTTTCCTCCCTTTGGTCTGGTCCCCTTCCCCAAACTCCCTGCCACACTCAGATCCAGTCTTTTGTCCATACCCACTCCCTCTCACACTCAGGTCAAGTCACTTGAGCAAAGTCACTCCCTTCCACCTCCAGTCCCTCCTCCCACTCAGTTTGTTCACAAAATTATTTAACAGGGACACTCTACGCACCCTGACCACTTTAGCTTATTAACCCCAATTTCATGCTGACTTCATCATCTCTTTCCAAGTGCTCGTAGCTGCGTTCATTTGAGAAAATAAACATGGGCTTAAGCTTTGCATGCAGCATCAATTACTCTGACCAAGCACTCGCATACCTTGCGTGTCAAAAGTATGCAAGATACGCAATTTGCTTATGTACGTACGTAAGTGACGTACTCTACGCAAGTTGCTTATGAAAAACTGGGGAGGGGTTGTGTTTTTTTTTTTTTTTTTATCCGATTAGTTGGTCGATGAATTGATTAATCGATTGAGAATAATCGTTAGTTGCAGCCCTAGCTCAGGAACCCTTTGCAGGTGTTATGGCTTAATTAGCTGATTCGAGTGGGACACTTTGCGCCTAGAATATATTGCACCTTTTCACAATATTCAAATTTTCTGAGATTGTGGATTTGGGGTTTCCATGAGCTGTAACCATAATCATCACAATTAGGACAAATCACGGCTTGAGCTATCTTGCTTTGCATGTAATGAGTCTACCACATATATTCGTTTCATCTTTTAAGTTGCATTACTGAAATAAATGAACTTTTGCCCCATATTCTCATTTTTCCAGTTTCATCTGTGTATGTTTATTATTGCAGAAGTCATTTGCACATCACAGCAATTCAAAGAACTGCATCCCAGAGCTCCTGTGCTACATTCCCCATATGCAGCACGGAACTCTGGGTAGGATATGCAAATGACATATATATATATATATATATATGACCCAGGATGGAAAAAAAATTTGAAATTGCAACTGTCATTTGCAAGTCTTGCCCAGAGTTCCTTGCTGCATATGGGGAATGTGGCACATGAGCTCTGTGGGTAAAGCAGTTCTCTGAATTGCTGGGATATGCAAATTAGGTTTTTGATTTCTTGTTTCCAGTTTGTGTGTATTTCCTATGATGCAACATTTACCAAAAGCTTTGCTTTATGGCTCATGTTTATTTAATTTACATTGTTAAATAATAATTACTGAGGTGGCGGAGGGAATGTATAGATAAGACGGCAGAAGGTCTATTGTGTTCTCCATGCCACCTGAGATATGAGATGGCAGCTGAATGAGATGGCAGGGAATTTAAAAGCCTTCTAATCTACCCCCTGGTGATGTCCTTTGAATACATCCCAAACAATACAATGATGTGAGTCGGTGACTGACCCATTCACTCCATTCTATGGCCAAAGCCACACAGTGAGGAGCAAGTGATGGAAAGATACAACACAAAATATCACACAATGGAAGCTACCAGTGACATATAGAGGAAAATATCACACAATGGATGCGCCCAGTGACACATATAGAGGAACATATCACACAATGGATGCGCCCAGTGACACATATAGAGGAAAATATCACACAATGGATGCACCCAGTGACACATATAGAGGGAAATATCACACAATGGATGCGACCAGTGACACATATAGAGGAAAATATCACACACGATGCATGGGGAGGGGAATTGTTTGTCATTGTTACCGGTCGCATTGTGTTGCTGTGTTTATACGTCCTCTGTCGCTGCGTGTACTGGGAACTATGATCAGACTAGACGGTTTGGCTGCGCCGTTTGCCGATGCCACGCATCATCGAGGAAAGTGTATACATGGTACAAGCAGGTAAATCTCAGCGGTCCAGTCCAGGGGGAAGAAGCGAGGGTTAACGTCTGCTGCCGCGGATATCCACTTTCTGCTGTCTGTGCACATACATATATAGACCCCGTGTTATTTTTGTTTGTGTGCCTCGGCCCTGTAAACAGGCGTCTTGCATCCGGTGTGCGGGGGCGACGCCACGAAGAAACACCCTTATGTTATATACATCACATCGAAGCAGGTGATTTATTCATTCAGGGGAGAGCGTGATTGGGGGGGGTGATGTGAGCCAGAGAGGGGAATGAGGGAATCTGGAAATAATCATACGTGCCAAGAGTCATGGCGCTATCCGGACAGTCCCGATGTGGGACTTCTGACAGGTCTCTATACAACAAGGATCTCCCATTCCAGCCCCCCAGATTTTTATGGCCAACAATTCCCAGAATCGTTTGCATGCAATAGATGGCCCGAGAGAATCATGGGAAGTGTAGTTCAGAGACATCTGAGGGGCTGGAATTGTTGAAATTGGAAAGAAGAAATAAAAAAAGGTTGAAGGCTAATGTCAGATGAACGCAGTCTGAGCGCACTCTGCGTGCATAACGGACAGACGTGCTGACGGAAGACACTGCAGACACCACACGGTCTGTTTTTGTTGACGGACGTAGGAAAAAAAAAAGGGAATTATGAGAAATAAAAATAATATTAAAAATATGAAACGGCATTGTGTGCGTCAAGGTGCTGGAAGTTGCAAAAGCGCTGCGTCTGACATCTCACACAGAACACTACGCGGAGGTGGCGCACTCTGCACATCCATGGTAGCGGTTTTACGTTCTTGCATAACTTGAGTCCGTTTGTCGCGTGCGTTGTGCGTGCGCAGTTCAGTGCGGATGCACTTAGGCTGGGTTCACACCTGCACGTTTTTGACGCGCGTAATACATGCAAACGTAAAAAAACACGCGAATGCGCTGCAATACGCCCCATAGAGGCTCCTGTACTTCTTTGGGCGTAGGACATTTTACAGCAACGCGCTGTGAAACGCCCAGGAGTGAACGTGGCCTTATTGTGTGGGTCTCTTGATCATGATTCTATGCTACGATGGACGCTAAACTGTGCGGCGACACGGACGTGATCACTGCGTTCGTCTGACGCCGGCGTCAAAGGGAGAATAAAAAGTAGCATAGCGAGAATATTGTAAATAAATTCAGTAGAAGTGCAAAAGCAGAATCTGAAAATGTCCATAAAATAGCCTGGAGAAACGATGTATCGAACCTGTAGAAAGCAAGCGGAGCATGTAGTAACCAGTGAGTATGCGCTGCAAGAGTCGCCTGACGAGGCTGCTCGTCAATTCATCAAACACAGGGGAAATACGGTGCCGCTCGGTGATCTTCGGCCGTGGTGAAATAGTCCCAATCTATTCACAGAACGATGAACTGCGCCGAAATGTCAGTGAAATGCCCTGATTTCTGGTGATTCAGTTCAACAGGTTTAAACAGGCGAAACCCGTAGGATTCAATGTAAAAAAATCTATTGTTTTTTGTTTACTTGTATGCTAGTATACACAGCTAATTTTGCTCTCTGGATTGCTAAACAAATTTCGGTGCGGCTTTGCCTAGAATTTAGCAATCACTCTGGCCACAATATCCTTTACTACCGTTATGACCAATAGTGGTGACGTGTTTAAGACCCGCACTCTTGAATTGACTGAAAGGTTTTAATTATTCAAGTATATCATATGTTATGACGGACTTCACTAATGATATAATTCAATTATGTTGTCTTGAACTTAACCTTTAAACAAGAGATCCTTTCTATCTATAGTTCCAATATCTGGTATTAATATTTAATTACTCATTATTCAATTATATGCCAATTATTCATTGCTGTCTTGACACGTAGTATATTAGCTACCGCTATAGGGGATATTATATGCAAGAGGTATGGTTATTGTAACCAGCTGGGAGTCTATTAATTGTTGAGCGATCTAATTTGCCATTTTTTGCATCTGATGAGAATTCAAACCATGGAACATCGAATTAAATGAGTAACCCTAATTGCTAACAGCTACCTAGGTGGAGGGGGCACTATTTAATTGGTTGCAAACAGCGATCCAGGACTAATAATATACATACTAACTTGCAAATGCATTTATGTAGGATGATTTAGGAACAATTAAGTGTTCTAACTACCTCCGACATATGGGAGTATTGGCTAGTCTGCCATATGGTTCCACCGGTACAATTCCAAAACAGCTGTGAACCACTGTTTACACACATTTCGTTTTATCTGTATACAAGGTGGAAAGCCTGCCCAGAGGGCAGTCTATTGTGGATATAATGCCCCAGCTCGTGGATACTGCCCCAGCTCGTGGATACTGCCCCAGCTCGTGGATATTGCCCCAGCTCGTGGATATTGGCCCAGCTCGTGGATATTGGCCCAGCACGTGGATATTGGCCCAGCACGTGGATATTGGCCCAGCACGTGGATATTGGCCCAGCACGTGGATATTGGCCCAGCACGTGGATATTGGCCCAGCACGTGGATATTGGCCCAGCTCCTGGATATTGCCCCCCAGCTCCTGGATATTGCCCCCCAGCTCCTGGATATTGCCCCCCAGCTCCTGGATATTGCCCCCCCCAGCTCCTGGATATTGCCCCCCCCCCAAGGTCTCATGGATATATGCCCCAGATCAGACCCCAGACCAGATATGGGGCGGCTGTTCGAATGCTCTATCGGCATTCGGACAGCCGCCCCATGAGCTCCGCACCATACTTACCTTTCCGAGCGGCGCCGGGGAAGTGAAAGTTTCCCCGCTTCCGGTCGTTGAAGGACCCAAGTCGCGGTCACGTGGGACTCCCACGTGACCGGGGCTTGGGTCCTTCAAAGAGCGGAAGCGAGGGAACTTTCTCTTCGCCGCTCGGGGGTTGGATGCGCGCGGCAGCCGGGTAGAGGCTGCTACCCGGCTGCTGTGTGCATCTTGTAACCGCCGCGGCGAGCGCACAGCCGGCTCGTGCCGCGGCGAGCGCACAGCCGGCTCGTGCCGCGGCGGTTGCATGCGCGGGCAACCAACCGCCGCTGGTTGCATGCGCAGAGTAAGGCTTGGCGACGGACACGCCAAGCCTTACTCAATTATAGTATAGATGTTTAATAAAGGTTATTGTTAGTTCTTACGTACAGTTGTCTATTCTATTCATTATCTATATAAACCATTTATTTATCAGCAACAAGTGGCATTAGTATATTAGCCAATAGGCATGAAAAAATAGCCACCACTTTCTTTCCTTTTTATTTTCATCATAATGTTTAACTAAGGTTTAATCCTTTTCACGCTCCGCTTCTGTTTTTTGGTATTTAAGCTCCGCTTCTGTTTTGGATCCGATTCGATATTGGGTCCTAACAAACTTTTTCGTTAAGTCCCGCAGATGTTTGTTGCCTACAATCCCCAGAATTCTTCCAATGCAATAAATGATCAGAGAATCATGGGAGTTGTAGTTTAGAATTATCTGGCGGAGCCGGAGTTTGAGATCGTTCTCCAGATCAATGCCTGCTCGTGTGAATAGAAATGCTAAATGAATGGGATTTGAGCATTGCAGCTTTCCTGCGCCTCCTAATGATGTCCTCGCGCCTCCTAATGATGTCCTCGCGCCTCCTAATGATGTCCTCGCGCCTCCTAATGATGTCCTCGCGCCTCCTAATGATGTCCTCGCGCCTCCTAATGATGTCCTCGCGCTTCCTAATGATGTCCTCCTCTGTTCTAGGTTGATGAAGATTACATCCAGGACAAGTTTAACCTCACAGGACTCAATGAGCAGGTTCCACACTATCGGCAGGCGCTGGACATGATCCTGGATCTGGAGCCAGGTACAAGACATGTGGCATAAATCACCTTGGCATGTGCCACGCTTCAGGGCTAGCTAGCCCAGTGATGGAGAAACTTGACAATCCAGATGTTTCTGACCTGCATGTCCCATGATCCTAAGTCTGAGCATCCTGGAACATGAATTTCCAATGCATCCGGGGCGATAAGGTTGGCCGTCACTGTGCTAGCCTGACGGATGGCTGAGCATCATGTGGGCTATTGTCCTGCTAAAACATGTGGGACCAGCCTTATTATCCTTCGCGGGGTTAAATGAGTTCTCCTGGATTCTCTCCTTGGTACATGAGGTGCACAAGCCGTCCCCACACCTGTGTTTTCCTCTTGATTGTGTCATTTCCCACGCGTTGTGATGTGATGAACACGTCAGATCTTCATCCCCTTTTCCTTTTCCTCCTTAGATGAAGAATTGGAAGACAATCCCAATCAGAGTGACCTCATCGAGCAGGCGGCTGAGATGTTATACGGACTGATTCACGCTCGCTACATCCTAACAAACCGTGGCATTGCCCAGATGGTGAGCGCCTATAATTTGAATGATCCCTTTCCTGTCCCGGCTGCTCCCCCGAACATCTTGTGTAAAGCTGTGCGTCGCGTACTTCGAGATTGCATGTGTGCATATGTATGTGGATATTAGGAATGACTCGATCGCAGCCGTGGCAATAGCTTGCGTTGTCTTCCTTGCCTGCTCGCGAGTCCTGCTTGTCTACAGGTGCATCTGCATTCACTCGCAGCATCCTTTGTGCCGCATGACCTGCAAGCAGGCAGGGGAGACGCCGCCTGCAAATGCAATGACGGCAATGACGGCGCGGCTGCTGTGACGGCGCGGCTGCTGTGACGGCGCGGCTGCTGTGACGGCGCAGCTGCTGTATCGGCGGTTCCTGTGACGGCGCAGCTGCTGTATCGGCGGTTCGAGTTTGAACAATTAGGTGCCGCAAACAGTTACCGGCAGGGGCTCCACTGCTGGTATTGGATCCTAGAGGCCTTCTCGGAGCCATGCCTGATCCTCCGCAAGGTTTGCATGTGCAAGGTCGGCGGAGAGGCAATGGTAATTGTATGTCCCCCGGTCTTGCGCTGCACACGGCCAGAGGAAATGTCCGATTGCATCGATGTCTGCATTGCGAGATTAAAAGGAAGATTGGGATTTTTTTGTGACCATTTACAAAGTCACTTGGCTGCAGGCTCTGGGTGACCCTACACTTTCGAGGGGGGCATCCAGGTACCATTTAAAAAAAAAATTCACACTTTGATTCCTATTTGTTCATTTTTAAACGTCTTGTGTTGCATTTATTATGTTTCTAATCTTTTTATTCTGTAGCTGGAGAAATATCAGCAGGGAGATTTCGGGTACTGTCCCCGTGTGTATTGTGAGAACCAGCCCATGCTTCCTATCGGTAAGAAACTGCTCAGTGCTCAGCTCCGTGAATAAAATGCAAGCTGGAACAAGAGCTGGCACTCTACGGTCTTAATAAAATTTCTCACTTTATTGATCAATATTAAGTTAACATTTCAGCTCATAGCAGGAGCCTTCATCAGGAGTGACAGCTCCTGCTGGGATCCGATATGTTGACTTTAATTAATTTGCATTAATAAAGCGTGTTATTTTATGAAGACCCTAAAGAGGTGATGGTGAACCTCGGCACCCCAGACACTTTAAAACTACATGTCCCTTGTTGCTTAGAAACACTGGCCGTGCTTCATGGAATATGTAGTTCAGAAACACCTGGGGTGCTGAGGTTCGCTGTGCCAGCTCTTGTTCGTGTGTTTTTTAAAAAGGTATCGCTGCTACACTTGAATGAAAATATATATATATAATTATAAATTTGTCTTGTTTCTTTCTTCATCTAAATGTGACTTCAGTTTCTAGAGATGCACCGAAATTTCAGCCACCGAAAATATCGGCTGAAAATGGTGCTTTTGGCCAAAAGGGGAAAACGGCCGAGGGGAGGGAGAGACAGAAATCAGTCATCCGAAACTGGGCCTGGAGACTTGGCCGAGCCGTCAGGCACCGGTTCGGGTGACTGATTTTCCGTTTCGGTCTTGGTTTTCAGCCGAGCTTGGCCTACATTTTCGGCATTGGACCCAAATTTTTATTTCGGTGCACTGCTATTTCTCTTTCAATAAGTTTGATCTCTTTTCAAATCTTCTGTCTTTGCTAAATTTTTCTTAAACCCATTCACCTGATTATATTTCGATTGTGTCCTTGTGACGTGCGTCTGACGAGGTTGAGAGTGGTGGTGGTGTGTGCTGGAGAGCCCTTCCAACTCGTTTATGCTGAGCAAGTAATCTTCCCACGATATTTTATTAAAGCTGTTACTTTATGGGGTTACCTGCAAGCTTTACATGACAGGTTTGCACACTCCTCCCCTGTGTAATCCTGCTTTGTCAGAAATATTGGGAGAAATGGACTAAACTTTCACAGAGTGAGTATCCCTTTTCCTGCAGTGTTTTAGGTCCAGGACATAAGACCTTTTTATATTATTGTCCTGTGCAGTAGAAAAACTTTGGTCATGTGCAATACCCGCAAACCCGGACACAGATTCCAAAATGTGTTTGCAGGCCTATTGCTCACATGCAATGCGTGGGGTTACACTGTGCTCTCGATACGGCGTGGGGCATCACGTGCTGCTGTTTCAGCCTGCGTGGAATCCCTGTTTACTCTTTATTGTTCCTCCTCTGCCAGTCATGACGTTTTTAACCCATAAGGTGCTGCTCAGCGTTCAAGATGGAAGGCGGCTGCTGTTGTAATCGTGCTGCACGGTTGCAGAGTGGGTCATGTTTTTCGCAGGGTGGAGAAGGTGCTGCGCAGGGGTTGGGGGGGGGGTAAATGTTATATTCCGTGACATTAGCGTCTTGTTCTTCTTTGGTATTTATTGCTCCCTCTGTTTCCAGGCCTCTCTGATATCCCCGGTGAAGCTATGGTTAAGCTCTACTGTCCCAAGTGTATGGATGTTTACACACCCAAGTCTTCACGCCATCACCATACAGATGGAGCATATTTCGGCACTGGATTTCCTCACATGCTCTTTATGGTTCATCCAGAGTACCGGCCCAAGAGACCAGCCAATCAATTCGTACCAAGGTGAGAGACCCTCCTGAAACCTATTCCATGTGTCTGTGAGACCCTGCAAACAGACCCCCATGGCTGCTCCGGACACTGAGAACCGTTCCATGAGCCGCAATACATCGGCTGTCATGTCCGACATGCTGCAGTTTACAATGCGACGCGTTCCGCAGCCCATACGCAAACTTAATCCCCTTTTGCTCCCCTGCAGGATATGTCAACATTGAATTGGCTCTGTCATGATAGTGTCAGGGTTAAGGCGATGATACCGAGGAATGACAAAAGGCTGGGGAGGATCTGGACCTCTATATATGCTCTTGCTCCATTATTACTCGGGGGTTTCCCCTCACCCCTAATCCCCCCCCCCCCTGTCCCTTCCGTGACATCTTAATCAGCCGCCTCAGATTAATCCTTTTGATGTCGGACGGTTTTGTCTTCTCGGTATTTCTACAATTAGAGCAGGAATGTCAGAAAGCGGCCCGCAGCGACGTATCCCATCGCAGGGTCTGATGGAGGCCGACATCTCTGCCACCGACCTCTGGGGCAAAAAAACACACGAAGAGATTAACGAGAGGTTTAATTAAAAACGCAGAAATTTTATGAAGTAATCCATTAGGTTTCTCTTAGAAAAAGTGTCTTCAGATGTCTCTGTTTTGGGTAAAACGCTTATTTTCATAGAATAAGTGATTACGGTGAGCCATTCCACCACGGGGTGTACGGCCCGCTGCGAGGACTTTAAAGGGACACGATGGGCATGCTGACCACTTTGTTTTGAAGTGGTCAGGATGTGAGGAGTGCTCCCCTGCTCTAGCGTAATCGCTGGGCGAAGCGGAGCAGTTTCCTCCAACCCACCCAGCGTCACCAGTTGCCAGGATTTTGAATTTCCCGGCTGCCAGTCACTAGTGATGTCACACACAGAGCGGCCGACGTCCTCCTCTGAGACCGCTGACTATTGCAGGGCTGTCAAACTACAACCCCCCCCCCTTAGGACAGTAACATCCGGGGGTCCAGAGTTTGACAGCCCTGCCATAGATGTTGATGCAGTGCATCATGGGACATGTAGCCAGTGTGGACCCTTTCACAATTACGTCTCCTGACAATGCCCCACCGAACCGCACCCATGATGTATTCCTCGCCGCCATACCTCCCGTATGTCCTGACTCTTTTCTTTCCCCCCCCCCCTCAGGTTATACGGCTTCAAAATCCACCCCATGGCGTACCAGCTCCAGCTGCAGGCAGCCAGCAACTTCAAAAGCCCCGTCAAGACCATGCGTTGATTCGCTCGCTGCATACGGTTTGAAGGAGAGGTCCCTCAGCACAAACACCACGTCCCCCCCCATGCATCCATCAAGGAGAAATGTCTATATACTTGTACAATTTCCTCGCCCCCTCTTTTTGTTTTTTGTCCAATTGAAGTGTGTTATTACAACCCAGGTTAATAAAGTTATATAGAATGGTAAGTCGCGCACGTCTCCTTTTAACGCCGATAATAAGGTACTGAAGCCCCCGCCAGCTGCAGAAAAGAGCTGATACACCATGTATTTACTGGAATCCAACGGGCGGGTTTTATGTCGGCAGGTTTACCCGGTTTGACGTTTCATGTGGCAGGAGGTGGATCTTTAAACTAGAGGGTGGAAACCTAAAAAGTGATGTAACAAGATAAAGCATCACCACTTCCCAGCGGTAATAATGACAGCAGTGATATGTAAAGGGTAATACATACCTGGAATGGTCTCTCCATGGAGCAGTAAGGGTAGTAGATACTGCTCCCACTGGGAGGTTATTCCGCGTAACAGTGATATAGAAAGGGTAGTAGATATACAGTGGGGCAAAAAAGTATTTAGTCAGCCACCAATTGTGCAGGTTCTCCCACTTAAAAAGATGAGCGAGGCCTGTAATTGTCATCATAGGTAACTTCAACTATGAGAGACAAAATGAGGAAAAAAAATCCAGAAAATCACATTGTCTGATTTTTAAAGAATTTATTTGCCAATTATGGTGGAAAATAAGTATTTGGTCACCTACAGTGCAAACAAGCAAGATTTCTGGCTCTCACAGACCTGTAGCGTCTTCTTTAAGAGACTCCTCTGTCCTCCACTCGTTACCTGTATGAATGGCACCTGTTTGAACTTGTTATCACTATAAAAGACACCTGTCCACAACCTCAGACACACTCCAACCTCCACTATGGTCAAGAACAAAGAGCTGTCGAAGGACACCTGAAACAGAATTGTAGAGCTGCACCAGGCTGGTAAGACTGAATCTGCAATAGGCAGCAGCTTGGTGTGAAGAAATCAACTGTGGGAGCAATCATTAGAAAATGCAAGACATACAAGACCACTGATAATCGCCATCGATCTGGGGCTCCATGCAAGATCTCACCCCGTGGGGTCAAAATGATCACAAGAACGGTGAGCAAAAATCCCAGAAGCACACGGGGGGACCTAGTGAATGACCTGCAGAGAGCTGGGACCAAAGTAACAAAGGCTACCATCAGTAACATACTACGCCGCCAGGGACTCAAATCCTGCAGTGCCAGACGTGTCCCCCTGCTTAAGTCAGTACATGTCCGGGCCTGTCTGAAGTTTGCTAGAGAGCATTTGGATGATCCAGAAGAGGATTTGGCGAATGTCATATGGTCAGATGAAACCAAAGTAGAACTTTTTGGTAAAAACTCAACTCGTCGTGTTCGGAGGAGAGAATGCGGAGTGCCATCAAAAGAACACCATACCTACTGTGAAGCATGGTGGCGGAAACCTCATGCTTTGGGGCTGTGTTTCTGCAAAGGGACCATGACAACTGATCCGTGTAAAGGGAAGAATGAATGGGGCCATGTATCGTGAGATTTTGAGTGAAAACCTCCTTCAATCAGCATGGGCATTGAAGATGAAACGTGGCTGGGTCTTTCAGCAGGACACATCCCAAACACACCGACCGGGCAACGAAGGAGTGGCTTCGTCAGGGTCCTGGAGTGGCCTAGCCAGTCTCCAGATCTCAACCCCATAGAAAACCTTTTGGAGGGAGTTGAAGGTCCGTGTTGCCCAGCGACAGCCCCGAAACATCACTGCTCTAGAGGAGATCTGCATGGAGGAATGGGCAAAAATACCAGCAACAGTGTGTGAAAACCTTGTGAAGACTTACAGAAAACGTTTGACCTTTGTCATTGCCAACAAAGGATATATAACAATATTGAGATAATAATTTTACAACCACTAAGAAAAGCTCCAGATTCACGCTGTTTTTTACTTAAAGTATTGAGATGGACTTTTGATGTTGACCAAATACTTATTTTCCACCATAATTGGCAAATAAATTCTTTAAAAATCAGACCATGTGATTTTCTGGATTTTTTTTCCCTTCATTTTGTCTCTCATAGTTGAAGTTACCTATGATGACAATTACAGCCTCTCTCATCTTTTTAAGTGGGAGAACCTGCACAATTGGTGGCTGACTAAATACTTTTTTGCCCCACTGTATGGAATAACCTCCCAGTGGGGACAGTAACAGTGATATAGAAAGGGTAGTAGATACATGGAATAGCCTCCCAGTGGGAGTAGTAACGGGTATAGAAAGGGTAGTAGATATATGGAATAGCCTCCCAGCAATATCGGACCATTTCATCTCCGTGCTCGTATCACTGTGCATTCTGTAAATGTGTGCACTGACAGCTTCAGACAGTAGGGGGCGCATGTAGGTATCCTTTATATTGAAAGGGCTGGGTTTTTGGGAGTCTGTGTTTAAACATATCAGATATTTACTGAGTCGTGACCTATTCTAATCTCCATCTGACCTGCTTTATCACTTTTGGTCGTTCAGTCTACATGGCTTGATGAGGAAGCCCCCAAAATGGAAAACAAGACGTATGGCAGCGACACACCGCAATAAGCCAGCCTGTCTCCTCCATATATTCAGGGTGTGCAGGTGTCTTTTCAGGAGTTCATATATTCAGGGTGTGTGTGTGTCTTTTTAGGGGCTCCTCCATATATTCAGGGTGTGTGGGTGTCTTTTTAGGGGCTCCTCCATATATTCAGGGTGTGCGGGTGGCTTTTTAGGGGCTCCTCCGTATATTCAGGGTGTATGGGTGTCTTTTTAGGGGCTCCTCCATATATTCAGGGTGTGCGGGTGTCTTTTTAGGGGCTCCTCCGTATATTCAGGGTGTATGGGTGGCTTTTTAGGGGTTCCTCCATATATTCAGGGTGTGCGGGTGTCTTTTTAGGGGCTCCTCCATATATTCAGGGTCTGTGGGTGTCTTTTTAGGGGCTCCTCCATATATTCAGGGTCTGTGGGTGTCTTTTTAGGGGCTTCTCCATATATTCAGGGTCTGTGGGTGTCTTTTTAGGGGCTTCTCCATATATTCAGGGTGTGTGGGTGTCTTTTTAGGGGTTCCTTCATATATTCAGGGTGTGTGGGTGTCTTTTTAGGGGCTCCTCCATATATTCAGGGTGTGCGGGTGGCTTTTTAGGGGCTCCTCCGTATATTCAGGGTGTATGGGTGTCTTTTTAGGGGCTCCTCCGTATATTCAGGGTGTGCGGGTGTCTTTTTAGGGGCTCCTCCGTATATTCAGGGTGTGTGGGTGTCTTTTTAGGGGCTCCTCCATATATTCAGGGTGTGCGGGTGGCTTTTTAGGGGCTCCTCCGTATATTCAGGGTGTATGGGTGTCTTTTTAGGGGCTCCTCCATATATTCAGGGTGTGCGGGTGTCTTTTTAGGGGCTCCTCCGTATATTCAGGGTGTATGGGTGGCTTTTTAGGGGTTCCTCCATATATTCAGGGTGTGCGGGTGTCTTTTTAGGGGCTCCTCCATATATTCAGGGTCTGTGGGTGTCTTTTTAGGGGCTCCTCCATATATTCAGGGTCTGTGGGTGTCTTTTTAGGGGCTTCTCCATATATTCAGGGTCTGTGGGTGTCTTTTTAGGGGCTTCTCCATATATTCAGGGTGTGTGGGTGTCTTTTTAGGGGTTCCTTCATATATTCAGGGTGTGTGGGTGTCTTTTTAGGGGCTCCTCCATATATTCAGGGTGTGCGGGTGGCTTTTTAGGGGCTCCTCCGTATATTCAGGGTGTATGGGTGTCTTTTTAGGGGCTCCTCCATATATTCGGGGTGTGCGGGTGTCTTTTTAGGGGCTCCTCCGTATATTCAGGGTGTATGGGTGGCTTTTTAGGGGTTCCTCCATATATTCAAGGTGTGCGGGTGTCTTTTTAGGGGCTCCTCCATATATTCGGGATGTGCGGGTGTCTTTTTAGGGGCTCCTCCATATATTCAGGGTGTGTGGGTGTCTTTTTAGGGGCCCCTCCATATATTCAGGGTCTGTGGGTGTCTTTTTAGGGGCTTCTCCATATATTCAGGGTCTGTGGGTGTCTTTTTAGGGGCTCCTCCATATATTCAGGGTCTGTGGGTGTCTTTTTAGGGGCTTCTCCATATATTCAGGGTGTATTTTTAGGGGTTCCTCCATATATTCAGGGTGTGCGGGTGTCTTTTTAGGGGTTCCTCCATATATTCAGGGTGTGTGGGTGTATTTTTAAGGGTTCCTCCATATATTCAGGGTGTGTGGGTGTATTTTTAGGGGTTCCTTCATATATTCAGGGTGTGTGGGTGTATTTTTAGGGGTTCCTTCATATATTCAGGGTGTGTGGCTAGGGGTGCCCCTCTAAGGACGTCCTTATACCTGGTGTCATCGTTTCCTGGCATGAAGACGGGCATACGGTATATTGCTGCCACACTGCTTGGCACAGGGACTGGCAGAAACCAGCAGTGACTGCCCCCTCATACGGCTGCCTCTAGTTTTGCATACGGGGAAATCTCGCCGTTTCCGTACAACCTGTTTAACTTGTTACCGGCGCCCGGAGAGCACAGTAAATACAATTTGTACCTTCAAAATAAATAGCTGCAGATTACATTTATATGGAAACTTTACGATGCTTTGCCAGGATCCGAACCGTGCGCCATTAATCTCCTTCCCCCATCATGAAAACCAGGTATTGAGGAAAAGTCAGGAGATATTCTGGGATGTGGAATTCCTGACACTGATACCTGTGGCCCTTCCTGTATGTTTAACAACTCTTTGTAATTTTGTAACGGAAGAATTTCAGGTTATATCTGTGTGGTTTGTTTGTTTGTTTTTTTTGGTATACAAAGTTTTTTTATTTGATGAAAAAGGACATAAACGGTAAATGGCCTCGCAGGGCCACAGTAAGTCATGGTGAAAGAAAGAAGGTTGGCCACGCAGGGCCACAGCTTGTTAACTGCACACGCATAAGAAAAAGTAAACGACATTGCGCGTAAACCGTAATATAATCAGCTAAAATCATCCAATACAGAAAACAATAAACATCCCCAGTTAGGGGGGGTCTCAGCGAGATATAAGAATCGAGGGGAGTGTTAGCACAGAAATATAGATAATCAGCCACAAAGTTATCAAGGATCTTTATAAAGGGGGAGGGGCCAAAAAACAAAAAAAAAGGGGTGGAGAAGTGGATTGTGGTGGGGGAAAAAATGGCAAAAGACCAAGAATGTGCCAACCCTGGCAGAATCCCGGGTGGCCGAAGCCCACGGGAGAAGGCCATGAGGGGGGTGAAAGGCACTAGGCCCGGGCACCTGGGGAGGTAAGCTACGTCCCTCAGGGTATCCCGAAAACGCCAACTAAACAAAAATGGGGGGGAGAGAGAGAAAGAGAGAAGGGAAAAAAATAATATATACATTTTTTTTTATTTATTAATAGTAATCGCGGGGGGGAATAGAAAATCAATCAAATCTACTCATCGAGGGGGGGTTGAGAGTGTCCGCGTACAAGGGGGGGTGTCATCAGAAAAAACAGGTCTGCAGCACGAAGGAGAAAAGATGGGTGAGCAGACTGCTTCAGCCCGTGTCAAATGGAAAGGCAGCGCTCACAGGCCCATCAATTCGAGACATCCATCGCTCCAGACCGCGGCCAAAGGCCGCAGCCCCCGCAGGTCCGCCATCCACCTGCAAGGCCCACAGCTCCAGCCGCGGCCGCATCGCAGCATAGCTCTCAGCGCCTCCAGCACAGCAGAGGAAAGTTCCGGGCAGCGCCGCCGCCGAAGGCAGGGGTAGTCGCCTCAGGCCTCCGACAGACAACCCTCCTGAGGTCTGCCGCGGCTCTGTCGCAGTCCGTGTAGGTATAAGCATGGAGCGTTGCGCAGGGTCCTCCAATTCTCCGCCTGTCTCCTCAGGTAATAGCTCCTCGCCCCCGCTCCAGGAGCATGGCCTTCTCCACTGTAATGTCATCCTGACAGCTGGTGGAGGATCCTTCCTCCAAGTCATCTTCACCCAGAGCCTCCGCCCGCTGGCCGGTCCCCAGTACCGCCATCAGCTGGCGCCACTCACCTCGTGTCAGCAGTCTGTCGTCATCCCCGGACAGCGACTCCAAACAGGCCTCGAGGTCCTCCAGTACGGATCCCAGGGTCCTGGCAGGGGGTGAACCAGACAGCCGCCACCAGTCCGAGCCCCCTGCCATTTCCTGGACCGCCACAGCATTCGGGAGATGGGGGCCCTCCATCTCCACAGCTCGCAGCAGCCGCATACCCAGGCAAGGAGTCGATGTCTAGGCCCCAAGATGGCCAACAGGAGACCACGCTCAGCAGGAAACAAAGGCCCTAGATGGTGTGTCTCTCGTCCGGGGGGGGGGACAAAACGGACCCCGGACAGCTCGGTTCCGGTGACTAGCCCCTAGTCACCTCAAAGTTAAAAATTTCTGCGGTAATAGTCAGCTAGAGGTCCCGAAGGGTAGCAGACGTGCGGAGCTCCACCAGAACACGTCTGCTCCCGATGGCAGCCAGCCATGCCCCCCCATCTGTGTGATTTGTGTCGGGGAGGGGTCGGGTTATATCTGTGTGATTTGTGTCGGGGAGGGGTCGGGTTATATCTGTGTGATTTGTATCGGGGAGGGGTCGGGTTATATCTGTGATTTGTGTCAGGGAGGGGTCGGGTTATATCTGTGATTTGTGTCAGGGAGGGGTCGAGTTATATCTGTGTGATTTGTGTCAGGGAGGGGTCGAGTTATATCTGTGTGATTTGTGTCGGGGAGGGGCCGGGTTATATCTGTGTGATTTGTGTCAGGGAGGGGTTGGGTTATATCTGTGTGATTTGTGTCAGGGAGGGGTCGGGTTATATCTGTGTGATTTGTGTCAGGGAGGGGTCGGGTTATATCTGTGTGATTTGTATCGGGGAGGGGTCGGGTTATATCTGTGATTTGTGTCAGGGAGGGGTCGGGTTATATCTGTGATTTGTGTCAGGAGGGGTCGAGTTATATCTGTGTGATTTGTGTCAGGGAGGGGTCGGGTTATATCTGTGTGATTTGTGTCAGGGAGGGGTCGAGTTATATCTGTGTGATTTGTGTCAGGGAGGGGTCGAGTTATATCTGTGTGATTTGTGTCGGGGAGGGGCCGGGTTATATCTGTGTGATTTGTGTCAGGGAGGGGTTGGGTTATATCTGTGTGATTGTGTCAGGGAGGGGTCGGGTATATCTGTGTGATTTGTGTCAGGAGGGGTCGGGTTATATCTGTGTGATTTGTATCGGGGAGGGGTCGGGTTATATCTGTGATTTGTGTCAGGGAGGGGTCGGGTTATATCTGTGATTTGTGTCAGGGAGGGGTCGAGTTATATCTGTGTGATTTGTGTCAGGGAGGGGTCGGGTTATATCTGTGTGATTTGTGTCAGGGAGGGGTCGAGTTATATCTGTGTGATTTGTGTCAGGGAGGGGTCGAGTTATATCTGTGTGATTTGTGTCGGGGAGGGGCCGGGTTATATCTGTGTGATTTGTGTCAGGGAGGGGTTGGGTTATATCTGTGTGATTTGTGTCAGGGAGGGGTCGGGTTATATCTGTGTGATTTGTGTCAGGGAGGGGTCGGTTATATTTGTGATTTGTGTCAGGAGGGGTCGGTTATATCTGTGTGATTTGTGTCAGGGAGGGGTTGGGTTATATCTGTGTGGTTTGTGTCGGGGAGGGGTCGGGTTATATCTGTGTGATTTGTGTCAGGGAGAGGTCGGGTTATATCTGTGATTTGTGTCGGGGAGGGGTCGGGTTATATCTGTGTGGTTTGTGTCGGGGAGGGGTCGGGTTATATCTGTGTGATTTGTGTCAGTGAGGGGTCGGGTTATATCTGTGTGATTTGTGTCAGGGAGGGGTCGGGTTATATCTGTGTGATTTGTGTCAGGGAGGGGTCGGGTTATATCTGTGTGATTTGTGTCGGGGAGGGGTCGGGTTATATCTGTGTGATTTGTGTCGGGGAGGGGTCGGGTTATATCTGTGTGATTTGTGTCAGGGAGGGGTCGGGTTATATCTGATTTGTGTCAGGGAGGGGTCGGGTTATATCTGTGTGGTTTGTGTCAGTGAGGGGTCGGGTTATATCTGTGTGATTTGTGTCAGGGAGGGGTCTGGTTATATCTGTGATTTGTGTCGGGGAGGGGTCGGGTTATATCTGTGTGATTTGTGTCAGGGAGGGGTCAGGTTATATCTGTGTGATTTGTGTCAGGGAGGGGTCGGGTTATATTTGTGATTTGTGTCGGGGAGGGGTCGGGTTATGTCAGGGAGGGGTTGGATTATATCTGTGTGATTTGTGTCGGGGAGGGGTTGGGTTATATCTGTGTGATTTGTGTCGGGGAGGGGTTGGGTTATATCTGTGTGATTTGTGTCGGGGAGGGGTTGAGTTATATCTGTGTGATTTGTGTCAGGGAGGGGTTGGATTATATCTGTGTGATTTGTGTCGGGGAGGGGTTGGGTTATATCTGTGTGATTTGTGTCGGGGAGGGGTTGGGTTATATCTGTGTGATTTGTGTCGGGGAGGGGTTGGGTTATATCTGTGTGATTTGTGTCAGGGAGGGGTTGGGTTATATCTGTGTGATTTGTGTCGGGGAGGGGTTGGGTTATATCTGTGTGATTTGTGTCGGGGAGGGGTTGGGTTATATCTGTGTGATTTGTGTCGGGGAGGGGTTGGGTTATATCTGTGTGATTTGTGTCAGGGAGGGGTTGGGTTATATCTGTGTGGTTTGTGTCGGGGAGGGGTCGGGTTATATCTGTGTGATTTGTGTCAGGGAGAGGTCGGGTTATATCTGATTTGTGTCAGGAGGGGTCGGGTTATATCTGTGTGGTTTGTGTCGGGGAGGGGTCGGGTATATCTGTGTGATTTGTGTCAGGAGGGGTCGGGTTATATCTGTGTGTGATTTGTGTCAGGGAGGGGTCGGTTATATCTGTGTGATTTGTGTCAGGGAGGGGTCGGGTTATATCTGTGTGATTGTGTCGGGGAGGGGTCGGGTTATATCTTGTGATTTGTGTCGGGGAGGGGTCGGGTTATATCTTGTGATTTGTGTCAGGGAGGGGTCGGGTTATATCTGATTTGTGTCAGGAGGGGTCGGGTTATATCTGTGTGGTTTGTGTCAGTGAGGGGTCGGGTTATATCTGTGTGATTTGTGTCAGGGAGGGGTCTGGTTATATCTGTGATTTGTGTCGGGGAGGGGTCGGGTTATATCTGTGTGATTTGTGTCAGGGAGGGGTCAGGTTATATCTGTGTGATTTGTGTCAGGGAGGGGTCGGTTATATTTGTGATTTGTGTCGGGGAGGGGTCGGGTTATGTCAGGGAGGGGTTGGATTATATCTGTGTGATTTGTGTCGGGGAGGGGTTGGGTTATATCTGTGTGATTTGTGTCAGGGAGGGGTTGGGTTATATCTGTGTGATTTGTGTCGGGGAGGGGTTGAGTTATATCTGTGTGATTTGTGTCAGGGAGGGGTTGGATTATATCTGTGTGATTTGTGTCGGAGGGGTTGGGTTATATCTGTGTGATTTGTGTCGGGGAGGGGTTGGGTTATATCTGTGTGATTTGTGTCGGGGAGGGGTTGGTTATATCTGTGTGATTTGTGTCAGGGAGGGGTTGGGTTATATCTGTGTGATTTGTGTCAGGGAGGGGTCGGGTTATATCTGTGTGATTTGTGTCAGGGAGGGGTTGGGTTATATCTGTGTGATTTGTGTCAGGGAGGGGTTGGTTATATCTGTGTGATTTGTGTCAGGGAGGGGTCGGGTTATGTCTGTGATTTGTGTCAGGGAGGGGTCGGGTTATGTCTGTGATTTGTGTCAGGGAGGGGTCGGGTTATATCTGTGTGGTTTGTGTCAGGGAGGGGTCGGGTTATATCTGTGATTTGTGTCGGGGAGGGGTCGGGTTATATCTGTGATTTGTGTCAGGGAGGGGTCGGTTATATCTGTGTGGTTTGTGTCAGGGAGGGGTCGGGTTATATCTGTGTGGTTTGTGTCAGGGAGGGGTCGGGTTATATCTGTGATTTGTGTCACGGAGGTGTCTGTTATATCTGTGTGATTTGTGTCGGGGAGGGGTCGGGTTATATCTGTGTGATTTGTGTCAGGGAGGGGTTGGGTTATATCTCATTTGTGTCGGGGAGGGGTCGGGTTATATCTGTGTGATTTGTGTCAGGGAGGGGTTGGATTATATCTGTGTGATTTGTGTCAGGGAGGGGTCGGGTTATATCTGTGTGATTTGTGTCAGGGAGGGGTCGGGTTATATCTGTGATTTGTGTCAGGGAGGGGTCGGGTTATATCTGTGTGGTTTGTGTCGGGGAGGGGTCGGGTTATATCTGTGTGGTTTGTGTCGGGGAGGGGTCGGGTTATATCTGTGTGTCGCTCCTCTCTGGGCTCCTCTGACAGGGATCGCGGTTATTTCTGCATTTTTTTATAATACTTTTTTATACTCAGCGTTCACAGAATGTTATTTAAGGCTGGGGTCAGACGAGCGCAGTGTTCACGTCCGTGTTGCCGCACATTTTAACGTCCGTGGTAGCATAAAATTATGATCAATAGAGCCCTAGACACGAAGTACGTCCGCGGCAAACGGACGCAGGTTAGGCAAGAACGTAAATCCGCTAGAACAGACGTGTGGAGTGCGCTGCGTCCGCAACATCCGCATAGCTTTGTGTGTGAGTGATGGAACGTGGTCAGACGGACTGCATTTATACGCCCAGCATTTTTGACGGACAAAATGTTTTTTCATATAAATTTTATTTCCCATCTACATCCGTCAAAATAAACGTTAGTCACAAAAATGGACCGTGTGGCCACTACCTTGTCGTCAGTCAGAAAGTACGTGCGTTGTGCACAGACACACGGACACACAGACACACAGACACACAGTCCGCACAGACACACAGTCTGCACAGACACACAGACACACGGACACACAGACACACAGTCCGCACAGACACACAGTCTGCACAGACACACAGACACACGGACACACAGACACACAGTCCGCACAGAACGTTCACGGCTCAGGATTTTCAGTAAATTCAGTTTAAAGTCAATGTAAAGATCCAGCTTGGTGTTTCTTTGGTTTATTTAGGCCTTGGTGCGTTTCTTGTGTTTATCTGGAGATTACAGACGCGGAGCTGAGCCCTTTAATTAAACATGGAAGCGCCCGCGCCGCGGTCTGGCAGCCGTGTCACACAAAGAGGGAGCTGGATTTTTGGGCCAGGGTGGGAGTAAACATGTGAGCACAAACTGTTGTTTTTTGATCCTGAACCTTATGAAATGTCATGTGCCCCATCTGTTCCCGTCACTCTTACACACGGACCAGTCCCCACCTCCTGGGCTCGTTCCAGCTCGCTGCCCGGCCGCGACACTTTACCAAACTATCTGTGCTGTGGTGGGAGTTAAAAGCTTAGAATCCCTCCAGAGGTGCAGGAACATCACACCCTCTGAATTATTCAAGTAAAATATGAGTTACATGTATTTATAAAGCAATAGCAAGTTCCATAGCGCTGTACAATGGGAGGCAGAAGAACACATACAGTCAGGTCCAGAAATATTGGGACAGCGACACAATTGTAACATCTTTGGCTCTATACACCACCACAATGGAGTTGGAATGAAACAAACACAATGTGCTTTAACTGCAGACTGTCAGCTTTAATTTGAGGGTATGTACATCCAACTCAGGTGAACGGTGTAGGACTTACAGCAGTTTGCAGATGTGCCTCCCACTTGTTAAGGGACCAAAGGTAATGGGACAGAATAATAATCATAAATCAAACTTTCCCTTCTTAATACTTGGTTGCAAATCCTTTGCAGTCAATCACAGCCTGAAGTCTGGAACGCATAGACATCACCAGACGCTGGGTTTCATCCCTGGTGATGCTCTGCCAGGCCTCTACTGCAACTGTCTTCAGTTCCTGCTTGTTCTTGGGGCATTTTCCCTTCAGTTTTGTCTTCAGCAAGTGAAATGCATGCTCAATGGGATTCAGGTCAGGTGATTGACTTGGCCATTGCATAACATTCCACTTCTGTCCCTTCAAAAACTCTTTGGTTGCTTTTGCAGTATGCTTTGGGTCATTGTCCATCTGCACTGTGAAGCGCCGTCCAATGAGTTCTGCAGCATTTGGCTGAATGTGAGCAGATAATATTGCCCGAAACACTTCAGAATTCATCCTGCTGCTTTTTTCAGCATCACATCATCAATAAATACAAGAGAACCAGTTCCATTGGCAGCCATACATGCCCACGCCATGACACTACCACCACCATGCTTCACTGATGAGGTGGTATGCTTAGGATCATGAGCAGTTCCTTTCCTTCTCCATACTCTTCTCTTCCCATCACTCTGGTACAAGTTGATCTTGGTCTCATCTGTCCATAGGATCTTGTTCCAGAACTGTGAAGGCTTTGTTAGGTGTTGTTTGGCAAACTCTAATCTGGCCTTCCTGTTTTTGAGGCTCACCAATGGTTTACATCTTGTGGTGAACCCTCTGTATTCACTCTGGTGAAGTCTTCTCTTGATTGTTGTCTTTGACACACATACACCTACCTCCTGGAGAGTGTTCTTGATCTGGCAAACTGTTGTGAAGGGTGTTTTCTTCACCAGGGAAAGAATTCTTTGGTCATCCACCACAGTTGTTTTCCGTGGTCTCCTGTGTCTTTTGGTGTTGCTGAGCTCACCGGTGCGTTCCTTCTTTTTGAGAATGTTCCAAACAGTTGTTTTGGCCACACCTAATGTTCTTGCTATCTCTCTGATGGGTTTGTTTTGTTTCTTCAGCCTAATGATGGCTTGCTTCACTGATAGTGACAGTTCTTTGGATCTCATCTTGAGAGTTGACAGTAACAGATTCCAAATGCAAATAGCACACTTGAAATGAACTCTGGGCCTTTTATCTGCACATTGTAATTGGGGTAATGAGGGAATATCACACACCTGGCCATGGAACAGCTGAGAAGCCAATTGTCCCATTACTTTTGGTCCCTTAACAAGTGGGAGGCACATCTGCAAACTGCTGTAAGTCCTACACCGTTCACCTGAGTTGGATGTACATACCCTCAAATTAAAGCTGACAGTCTGCAGTTAAAGCACATTGTGTTTGCTTCATTCCAACTCCATTGTGGTGGTGTATAGAGCCAAAGATGTTACAATTGTGTCCATGTCCCAATATTTCTGGACCTGACTGTATATATACAAGTTATATACATAGAGAACAGTAGGAGAGAGAGGACCCTGCTCAAGAGCTTACAATCTAAGAGTGAATCCCAGACTCCCTGTATTATGTCCTCTCTGTGAATTATGTGTCAGTAACTCATGGAACCCCCCCCCTCCATGACAATGAGTCTGTAGGGATATATTCAGGACGCGTTATAAGGACCTCGAGCCGGGGGAGGCAGGTTATGTGCTGATGTGGGTGACAGCTGTCACTGTGTCCTCGCACGTTGATCCTTTGACAGTTGATACGCCTGTTGACTTGACGTAGGACCAGCTGTCGAGTTAAAGTGGTCCTGGCAGGTTATTCCACGGTCTCTTTATCACTCGTTGTGAAGCAGTTGGCATTTTCAGCGCTATCTCTCTCTTTTTGTTTCAAGTGATGTAATGTAAGAGGTCGCTCTGATCCTGGCAGTTGGTGGATAAGATCCGTCTGTTGGTGGCATGTTGATGAAAGTTGTGCGGGGCTCTGGCAGTCACTGATGGATCTGTCCTCCCGTCCCATCAGCTTTCAAGACTTGGGTTTCTACAAATCAAATCAGACTTCTACAGGTGAAACTGGAAAAATGAGAATATGGGGCAAAAGTTCATTTGTTTCAGTAATGCAACTTAAAAGATGAAACGAATATATATGGTAGACTCATTACATGCAAAGCAAGATAGCTCAAGCCGTGATTTGTCATAATTGTGATGATTATGGTTACAGCTCATGGAAACCCCAAATCCACAATCTCAGAAAATTAGAAGATTGTGAAAAGGTGCAATATATTCTAGGCGCAAAGTGTCCCACTCTAATCAGCTAATGAAGCCATAACACCTGCAAAGGGTTCCTGAGCCTTTAAATGGTCTCTCAGTCTGGTTCAGTAGGAATCACAATCATGGGAAAGACTGCTGACCTGACAGTTGTGCAGAAAACCATCATTGACCCCCTCCATAAGGAGGGAAAGCCTCAAAAGGTCATTGCAAAAGAAGTTGGATGTTCCCAAAGTGCTGTATCAAAGCACATTAATAGAAAGTTATGTGGAAGAAAAAGGTCCACAAGCAGCAGGGACGACCACAGCCTGGAGAGGATTGTCAGGAAAAGGCCACTCAAAAGTGTTGTGGACTTTCACAAGGAGTGGACTGAGGCTGGAGTCAGTGCATCAAGAGCCACCACACACAGACGGATCCTGGACATGGGCTTCAAATGTCATATTCCTCTTGTCAAGCCGCTCCTGAACAACAAACAACATCAGATCAGAAGCGTCTTACCTGGGCTAAAGAAAAACAGACCTGGTCTGTTGCTCAGTGGCTCCAAAGTCCTCTTTTCTGATGAGAGCAACTTTTGCATCTCACTTGGAAACCAAGGAGCCACAGTATGGAGGAAGAATGGAGAGGCTCACACTGCAAGATGCTTGAAGTCCAGTGTGAAGTTTCCACAGTCTGTGGAAAGCCATGTCATCTGCTGGTGTTGGTCCACTGTGCTTCATTAAGTCCAGGGTCAATGCAGCCGTCTACCAGATGATATTGGAGCACTTCATGCTTCCTTCCACAGACGAGCTCTATGGGGATGCTGACCTCATTTTCCAGCAGGACTTGGCACCTGCCCACACTGCCAAAAGCACCAAAACCTGGTTCAATGACCGTGGGATTACTGTGCTTGATTGGCCAGCGAACTCGCCTGACCTGAACCCCATAGAGAATCTGTGGGGCATTGACAAGAGAAAGATGAGAGACATGAGACCAAACAATGCAGAAGAGCTGAAGGCCGCTATTGAAGCATCCTGGTCTTCCATAACACCTCAGCAGTGCCACAGGCTGATCGCTTCGATGCCACATTGCCGCATTGAGGCAGTAATTGCTGCAAAAGGGGCTCAAACCAAGTACTGAGTACATCTGCAGCTTATACTTTTCAGAGGTGCCATATTGTTCTATGTACAATCCTTGTTTTATTGATTGCCTGGAATATTCTAATTTTCTGAGATTGTGGATTTGGGGTTTTCATGAGCTGTAACCAGAATCACCACAATTATGACAAATCACCGCTTGAACTTTCTCGCTTTGCATCTAATGAGTCTCATATATTACTTTCACCTTTTAAGTTGCATTACTGAAATAAATGAACTTTTACATCATATTCTAATTTTCCAGTTTCACCTGTATGAAAAGCCACCGGGGCTCTGGCAGTGGGTACAAACTCTTGTGTGACTCTGGGAGTTGGCACAGGCTCCTGTATGATTTTGACAGTTGGTACAGGGCTTGTGTGTGATTCTGGCAGTTGGTACAGGGCTTGTGTGTGTGACTGGCAGTTGGTACATGGCTTGTGTGTGACTCTGGCAGCTGGTACAGGGCTTGTGTGTGATTCTGGCAGTTGGTACAGGGCTTGTGTGTGATTCTGGCAGTTGGTACAGGGCTTGTGTGTGATTCTGGCAGTTGGTACAGGGCTTGTGTGTGATTCTGGCAGTTGGTACAGGGCTTGTGTGTGTGACTGGCAGTTGGTACATGGCTTGTGTGTGATTCTGGCAGTTGGTACAGGGCTTGTGTGTGATTCTGGCAGTTGGTACAGGGCTTGTGTGTGTGACTGGCAGTTGGTACATGGCTTGTGTGTGATTCTGGCAGTTGGTACAGGGCTTGTGTGTGATTCTGGCAGTTGGTACAGGCTCCTGTTTGACTGGACAATCGGTACAGGACCGCTATTTGATTTTGACAGTTGGCACAAAGCTCCTATGTGATCCTAACAGATGGCACTGGTTCCTGCCTGTTTCTGGCAGTTGGTACAGAGCTCTTTCATAGTTTATGCAAACTTGCTGCTACTTGATAATAAATAGCAAACCCTTTAATTCTGACAGTTGATGTAAGAAGCTGGAGACTTTATGGTGTGTGTGTCTGTGTCTGTGTGTGTGTGTGTCTGTGTGTCTGTACTCTGTAAGCTCTGAGAGCGTCCTATCCTCCGGTGAGCGCTCGCGCAGGTTGAAACTGTTATACCACTACAGTGGATGCATGCACCATGTTCAAAACAGCCTGAGCCCACCAAAAAGGGGCAGCCAGAACCCACCAAAAAGGGGCAGCCAGAACCCACCAAAAAGGGGCAGCCAGAACCCAAATGCCAAGGCGATCTCTGTATCCTATGCTTTAGTCATAAAATACACAAACCCATCAGAAACCGCCGCGCATAATATCCACCCCCGGCATTAATTATGTCTCCACTGACAGCTGGAAGACACTGTGGTGCTGCTGTGAGTATCTGCTGGTTTTGGCTGCTCTCGCCCTGGGGTCACGGCCGCCACATGTTTACTGTCTAATATACGGTATGTGGTTTGATGATTCTTCCAACCTCATTACTTATGCTTTAATAATGTTGCTCTAACACTGTTACTGTTTGTAGGTTTCCTACATGTTTTACTCATGTAGCGCTCACTCCCGGAGGAGCCGCTGAAATTGAACCTCGGGCCAGTCTCCCCGCACTAGGGAATAAATATACTCCAGCACCGTTGTGGATTTTATAAATTATATAGTTTACTAGAACAAATGGCATATAATGAATAACACGGTGTTCGTATATATATTTACAGTACTTCGTAATGCGGGAAACGCGCAGCGGAAAAGAAATACGATGCTTCGTAATTCGAGGAACGCGCAGCGGAAAAGAGAAAAATATATCTTTAACCCCTTTGTGTGTTGGGGAGTGAGTCCCGTACAGGTTATGTCCCAAAGAATGTAGGTGTGTGTGTGTGATGGTACCCGGTACAATATTCAACTGGCCAGTGAATTGCTTATGAGGTATCTTCGACTAGTCAAGTTGGGGCCCTGTGGGTTTTTGAAACAAACAGCAGCGTGCTTTCTTTATTCACAAACGGCCTGGAAGGCCTCTCACCCATCCGCCAGATACTTGGTGCTCCGCTCGACCCAGGACGTCTCTCCGCTCGATCTTGGCTGGGATTCTTTGGGCTACCGGATCCGCTGTCTTGCCTTTCTGTAGCTGCTGCAAGATGTCCAGCTCACCGCCTGCTCTCCCTGTCCGATCGATCTGCGGTGCTCCTAACTCGGGGTCCTTCGCTCACTTGGTATCAGCGTGGGTATTCCTGTGAATCACTGGGTCTTCCTCTGGTAAGGCTGAATAACCCAGTCTTTAGCTCTGTCAGGCCCCAGCTGCGCTCCGGCCTGGTCACTGTCACATCTGCAGCACTGGGTCTTGCTTCTCCCACTCCCTGGCGCGCTCTGCCAGCTCTCTCCACGAGGCTCAGGATGTAAGTGTCTGTGTCCCACCCACTTCCTGTGTCTGCCCCCAAAGCATGCCGGAAATGTAGTCCCAATATTCTCTGTGTTTGTCCAGCATAATCTTAGCATGGTCTCTGTCTCCCTCTGGTGGCCATTGCAAGTAAATGCAGCAGAACAGTCTTTTTAAACAGCGCTACACTCTCCCCCCCCTAAACTCTTGGGTCCTCCCAAGGGCGTGTAACGGGTACATGTGTCGGTCATACATAACACACAACATAACATAACAACAGTTGCATTACATTTCAACATAACATTTCTAACTTTAGCCTATATATTCAAGGTTGACAACAGGCAGCAATTTTCTCAGTCTCCCCCAAACCCTTAGACACCTCGGCAAGTAGAGCTGACACTTCTGGAAACCTCCGCCCAGTTGTTACAGCTTCCTCTGTGCTATGTCCTGGTGAATCATACGTGAGTCTCTGAGGGGGTCGTACTGAACGTTTAAGTTCAAATTTTTCAGGAACCTCTTCAGTCGGGAGAGCTGACTCTACAGGCTCAATTCTCTCTCCTGCAGACTGAGTAGATACATCTTCGGTGTATAAACCTTCCAGGGAAGGCATAGAACTGTCATCACCCGATACGTCTTCAGGTGGGTGAGTTGTAGTTACGGGCTCAATTTTCTCATCAACAATCGGAGCAAACACTTCCTCGGAATATGAGCCCTCCAGTGAAGGCATAGAACTGTAATCTATGGATATTTCCTCTAAAACTTCAGGAACTTCCCAGGTCTCAGGTACTGCAGGTGCTCGAGTCATAACTTCAGAGATATCAGACCCTAAATCACTCTCACCCCAGTCAGAGACCGGCTTGACGCTCTGGGACTCAGGTGCCCACACCCAGCTCAGACACCAGCCTTCTCTTCACTGTCTTCTTCACTCTCTCTAACGGAACGTAACTGATGAGACCGAATAGTAGGAGTCGGACGAGATATAGGCAGACCAGGCACAGAGAATTTGTCTCCAATCGGTACTTGTACAGTCTTTCCTGACCGTAGGGCCTTCTCTGTCCCTTCCGTTCTCCTCAGCCTTTTACTTCTGTAGTGGCTCTCTGTTCTTTGACCCTCCGTGGACAGGCCGGTCGTGACATCGAGTGTGCCTTCTTAGGAGCAGGACTCTCTTCCGTAACCAGTGGGGTTAAGAGGTGTCTCAACACATCAGTGTTCATCCCCACTATCATAGAACTTCGATTAGCTCCCGAGGGACGAGGACACACAATTGCCAACGTGTCACATACTCCCGGTTGTCCAGCTTTACCGAACTGAATTCTAGCTTCACCTGTATATATCCATCATAGGGAAACTTCTCCATTCCCATACCCCAGACTTCGAGATCCTTCAATTTCTTCAGGGGTATATGCTTCAAATATTTCTGATAGAAGTCTCGGTAAATCAGCGTTACTTGAGCACCCGAATCTAGAAGAGCCTTAGTATAGACTCCTTCCACTTGAACCGGGATGATGGGCGAAGGACCTATCAACTTGTCAGGGAACTTTTTCGTAGCAGCAGGAGAGGTAGACCCAGTCTGTTGTACTCTAACCCTTGTCCTCATACGTGGTGACTGCGGGCGTACATTGTCTTCCCGTGACGTAGGACCAGACCTCCAGGGAGAGGATCTCCTAGGTCTAGCAGGCACATATAGAGACCCTCCCTGTCTCCTTTCCGGGCACTGAGCCTTGAAATGGCCGAATTCTCTACAGGCGAAACATCTTCCCCACGAGGATGAGGGCACACTTTCTTCCTGTGGCTCATTTGAAAATCCTCTGTCGGAGACCACAGCAACCGCTGCTGTTCGTATATCTGAGAGAGACTTCTGTATTTCAGTCTGCATTTCTGCTACTTTCAAGATTGCCCGGCATAGGTCCGTGTGTGTCTGTTCCATCTTAACTTGGGCTTCTTGTACTTTCTCGAGAGTCTTTTGTATCTCACCATACACCTGGTTTGACGACTTTATTAGTTATCTCCGGCTCATATGTCTCTTCCGGATCATCTTCATCTGATGAACACTCGTTATACTCTATGGGTTGCGCATAGACCTTTTCTCCCCTTCTTCCAAGCTTCTCTTCCAGAAGGGCTTCTTCTTCCCGAACAACTCGAATCAGTTCTAGGTAATTTAATTCTTTATTACCTTCTCGAGTCTTCAGTTGCAACATCACAGGATCTAAGGGTAAGGCACCTTTCAATATCTGACGCATTCTAACCTGATCTACTGTAGTGGGGTCTGTTCCTTTCTTCAACAGTACTTGGTACAGTATCTTATCCAGGCGCCTCATGTATTCTGTCATCTTCTCACCCCTTTTCTGGTAAGTATGCTCATACTGGTACATAAGCTCAGCAGCCTTTTCCGTTCGCCCGAAGACTTCCTGTAATATGTTCAGGTAATCTAGAGCAGTACAGTCTCTCTTACTCAGCTTCAGATTCCTGACAGCCTCTGACGCAGGTCCCTTTAAGCTCTCAGTAATTCTTTGCTTCTTCTGCGCCTCAGAGACGTCCCACTCATCCAGAGCCTGCATCGCTTGTTCTACCCATTCTTCGAAGGTTTCTTCTCCCACCGGAGTTGGCAAGTTTCCTGAAAATTTTTCCAACTTCCGATATCCGAAGCTGATGTAAGAAGGGTGAGCCCTCTGACACTTAACCACGAGGTCTCCAATAGCAGCAATGAACTCCGGCCCGATCATGGCCAGCGGGCTGGATGCAGGAATGTTCGCTGAATCACCACGTGGCTTACTTGGCTGGATCAGACGAACTTCCACGTCGTCGGTTAGCTGTATACTCACGCCCTGAAAACACACAGGAACACCCTTTCTCCACTCAAAAAGAACATACGTGTGAGAAGTCTCTGGGTTCACTTTAATGTCTGCTAGAAACCCCCGCTGGTCAGGTGCCAACACTGCCACGGCCAGGCGGATCTGCTCTTTTGCCCAGGTGTCTACAGGAATATCCATTACTACACTCAACTCTAACTGGCCACCCTGTGCTTTACACCACTCTGCTGCTTCGTCTGGATCCATATTTAACCCTTTAAATGCGTTTTTTCCAGAGACTGAATCCCGGACGAGCCCCCACTTGTAGCGCTCACGCCCGGAGGAGCCGCTGAAATTGAACCTCGGGCCAGTCTCCCCGCACTAGGGAATAAATATACTCCAGCACCGTTGTGGATTTTATAAATTATATAGTTTACTAGAACAAATGGCATATAATGAATAACACAGTGTTCGTAATTATATTTACAGTACTTCGTAATGCGGGAAACGCGCAGCGGAAAAGAAATACGATGCTTCGTAATTCGAGGAACGCGCAGCGGAAAAGAGAAAAATATATCTTTAACCCCATTTGTGGTTGGGGAGTGAGTCCCGTACAGGTTATGTCCCAAAGAATGTAGGTGTGTGTGTGTGATGGTACCCGGGTACAATATTCAACTGGCCAGTGAATTGCTTATGAGGTATCTTCGACTAGTCAAGTTGGGGCCCTGTGGGTTTTTGAAACAAACAGCAGCGTGCTTTCTTTGGTCACAAACGGCCTGGAAGGCCTCTCACCCATCCGCCAGATACTTGGTGCTCCGCTCGACCCAGGACGTCTCTCCGCTCGATCTTGGCTGGGATTCTCTGGGCTACCGGATCCGCTGTCTTGCCTTTCTGTAGCTGCTGCAAGATGTCCAGCTCACCGCCTGCTCTCCCTGTCCGATCGATCTGCGGTGCTCCTAACTCGGGGTCCTCTCGCTCACTTGGTATCAGCGTGGGTATTCCTGTGAATCACTGGGTCTTCCTCTGGTAAGGCTGAATAACCCAGTCTTTAGCTCTGTCAGGCCCCAGCTGCGCTCCGGCCTGGTCACTGTCACATTCTGCAGCACTGGGTCTTGCTTCTCCCACTCCCTGGCGCGCTCTGCCAGCTCTCTCCACGAGGCTCAAGATGTAAGTGTCTGTGTCCCACCCACTTCCTTTGTCTGCCCCCAAAGCATGCCGGGAAATGTAGTCCCAATGTTTTCTGTGTTTGTCCAGCATAATCTTAGCATGGTCTCTGTCTCCCTCTGGTGGCCATTGCAAGTAAATACAGCAGAACAGTCTTTTTAAACACAGCGCTACACTCACTCCCTCTCATACTCGCTCCTTTGTTTTACTCACTCCCTCTCATACTCGCTCCTTTGTTTTACTCACTCCCTCACATACTCACTCCTTTGTTTTACTCACTCCCTCTCATACTCGTTCCTTTGTTTTACTCACTCCCTCTCATACTCGCTCCCTTGTTTTACTCACTCCCTCTCATACTCGCTCCCTTGTTTTACTCACTCCCTCTCATACTCGCTCTTTTGTTTTACTCACTCCCTCTCATACTCACTCCCTCTCATACTCGCTCCCTTGTTTTACTCACTCCCTCTCATACTCACTCCCTCTCATACTCGCTCCTTTGTTTTACTCACTCCCTCTCATACTCGCTCCTTTGTTTTACTCACTTCCTCTCATACTCGCTCCCTTGTTTTACTCACTCCCTCTCATACTCGCTCCCTTGTTTTACTCACTCCCTCTCATACTCGCTCCTTTGTTTTACTCACTCCCTCTCATACTCGCTCCCTTGTTTTACTCACTCCCTCTCATACTCACTCTTTTGTTTTACTCACTCCCTCTCATACTCGCTCCCTTGTTTTACTCACTCCCTCTCATACTTGCTCTTTTGTTTTACTCACTCCCTCTCATACTTGCTCTTTTGTTTTACTCACTCCCTCTCATACTCGCTCTTTTGTTTTACTCACTCCCTCTCATACTCGCTCCCTTGTTTTATTCACTCCCTCTCATACTCGCTCCTTTGTTTTGCTCACTCCCTCTCATACTCACTCCCTCTCATACTCGCTCCCTTGTTTTACTCACTCCCTCTCATACTCACTCCCTCTCATACTCACTCCCTCTCATACTCGCTCCCTTGTTTTACTCACTCCCTCTCATACTCGCTCCTTTGTTTTACTCACTCCCTCTCATACTCACTCCCTCTCATACTCACTCCCTTGTTTTACTCACTCCCTCTCATACTCACTCCCTCTCATACTCGCTCCCTGTTTTACTCACTCCCTCTCATACTCACTCCCTGTTTTACTCACTCCCTCTCATACTCACTCCCTTGTTTTACTCCACTCCCTCTCATACTCACTCCCTCTCATACTCGCTCCCTTGTTTTACTCACTCCCTCTCATACTCACTCCCTTGTTTTACTCACTCCCTCTCATACTCGCTTTTTGTTTTACTCACTCCCTCTCATACTTGCTCTTTTGTTTTACTCACTCCCTCTCATACTCGCTCTTTTGTTTTACTCACTCCCTCTCATACTCGCTCCCTTGTTTTATTCACTCCCTCTCATACTCGCTCCTTTGTTTTGCTCACTCCCTCTCATACTCACTCCCTCTCATACTCGCTCCTTTGTTTTACTCACTCCCTCTCATTACTCACTCCCTCTCATACTCACTCCCTCTCATACTCGCTCCCTTGTTTTACTCACTCCCTCTCATACTCGCTCCTTTGTTTTACTCACTCCCTCTCATACTCACTCCCTCTCATACTCACTCCCTTGTTTTACTCACTCCCTCTCATACTCACTCCCTCTCATACTCGCTCCCTTGTTTTACTCACTCCCTCTCATACTCACTCCCTTGTTTTACTCACTCCCTCTCATACTCACTCCCTTGTTTTACTCACTCCCTCTCATACTCACTCCCTCTCATACTCGCTCCCTTGTTTTACTCACTCCCTCTCATACTCACTCCCTTGTTTTACTCACTCCCTCTCATACTCGTTCCCTTTTTTTAAAAAAATGGGAAACAAAAATTTTGTCAAAAATACGAAAAGGAGTTCTATGAATAAAAAAAATTAAAAGTCTTTTTGCTGATAATGAAAAGATAAATGGTTTTTGAAAAAATATATAAATACTGTATATATTATTTTTTTCCATTGAATCCTATATAGCTGCTACCCAAAGCATGAGTCGTGACTGCATGTAGGGTCAAGATAGAACTGGTTTAATCAGGGACACACACACACATACATTTATACGGTCACACACGGGTCATTTACATACACAAAGCCCCCCTTAGAAACTGCTGGGGGACCCAACCAGCCTGAAACAGATAATTGGACAACCATTTACTTCTTGGAAAATGAAAACATAATTAGATTAGGGACAGACAATTAAATCACATTTTACTTAACATTTCTAACAAGGCAGGACAATGGGAATCAGAATAACAGATTACAGTCATCAGATTTACAACCTATTCAAACAACAGATAAACACATTCTTGAGACAGGGTAAAACTGGGATGTTAATCCTTTCAACAGATAACAGATACACAAGGACCAGACAATAGACAGACAATAACATTCTTGCATAATCACAGATTATACCAACATTCTGCACACAAGAGGGCAATGGGTTAATATTGATTAGGAGTCCTGCTCCCTACAAATATTCCTCCATGTCCATGCATCCCAAGTCCAAAATGACTTAAGTCACAATCTGTGTTTGGAGAATCGACAGTTTAGTGAATAGGCGAACTCCCTCGTACAGGGAAATTGGGTGGGAGGTTCGGCGTTTAGTGAAGAACCCCTTAACTGTGTTCGTGTCACATTTTTTTCCCCTCGCTCTTTCAATGTTTTTTGCTGCTAGGCCATGTCCAATAAACACAACCCTCTCTCCATCCATCCATCCATCCATCCTCTGCCCACCCTGACCCCGGAATGGAGAGATTCTCCCAAAAAGTAATATATTCCTTGTCATAATAATAACAAGGCGAGGGATCCATCCTACACCGTCATACGAGGCAGGGGCGAGGACCTACAGGAGGGAGCGTGAGAACGTAAAACAAGAAAACGACAAAGAGTCTGACACTCCCTGTGTGCACAGCCCTGCGGCTAGAGAACTGTCCTTATGCGAAACAAGAGTCAGCGAGTGACACTGTAACCACAAGGAAATACACCAGAAACAATGTATTCACATATTTATCTTTTATTGGTAAACAAAGAAGGACTGGAATGTTGTAAAAGATATCCAGAGAGGGAATATAATCCCCCGGCGGGAGACAATCCCCATTGTTTACCTTCTTTATTGTTTGTTTTTTAGTATTGGTGAGGGTGACGGGTGAGAGGGGTAAGAAGTTTGAATGTCGATTCCCATCTACACCAGTGGTCTGCAAACCTGTACTCAGGGAATGCAGACTGAATCCTGCAATCCTGCAGCAAATCATATCAACCTGTGCTGTGCTTCACATATCCTGCAAACCTGGCCTGTTAGGGGGACCTGAAGACCAGGGTTGGGGAACCACTGATCTAGACAATTCTTAAATGATGGCGTAACACCATTGCAGCATCTTTCGCAATGTTTGGTAATAGTAAAGCGGTGAGGTTAAATGAGGGAGTTTCTCCGTGATTAAGCAGCGTGAGGGGGTGTCTGTTAAAGCTCATTGTTTTGGAGGATTAGGGAAGGCTTGCCATATCGGCCATATTTTCCTGACTACATATTACTATTTCATGCAGAGGGGGAGCACATGGAAAAGTGCTGCCCTGCAACATGTATAATTCATATGCTGCAGGAAGGAAATCAAGGCAGGTCACCTGGCATTCCTTTTTTATTTCTTACCTGCAGCGTATGGATTATACATGCTGCGGGGTGGCATTTTTCATGCGCTGCCCGTCAGCATGAATATATTAACCATTTCCCTGCAGGTGACGTATGGGGACGTCCTTGGCTCCCCACATTGCGTGCAGAGGATGTCCCCCAACACGTTATGGGTCTCTGCAGGGACAGGGAGACCAACAACCATTCAGGACCGTCCCATATGACTCGTCCTGGCGCGATGACATGTTTCAGGAGCCCCCCCCAGCAGAACCGGGAGAGTGCCTGAAAGGGAGGGATGGAGTCCTTTGGACCCCTCTCCCTCCCGATCAGTAGTGAATATAAAAAAAAGAGGCATTGCTGGAATGGTTACAGTGTGACATTTCCAGCGATGCCTCTCTTTAACCCCTTAGGTGCCGGTTCGCGATTGCAGACTGATCCCGGAGGTGGCTGACATCTTGGATGTCAGCCAAGCCTCCAAGGCCTCCTCCACCGACTGACATTGTTGCGCATGGGCGTGATGATGTCAGTTAGGGAACTAGAAATGCCTGTTTTTTTATTGTTTTTTTCTTTATTAATGCAGCACTATTGTTTACGTTTCAATTATAATGTGAACAATGATGCTGCACTAACATTTTTTTCCAGTTTTATCTAAAATCATGTTTTTTCTCAAAAAAATACAGTACCAATTTTTTTTAACAAGCGCACCCCATGGAATATATAATCGCAAAGGCTCGGATGATAAAATGTGAAAATAATCGATAATAAAGATATATTATGAATCTGCCAAGTCTGCCAAAAAAAAGGATATATAATATGTCTGGGTCCTACAATAAAGCTGGGGTCAGACGAACGCAATGCGAACGTGCGTTCAGCCGCACTTTATTACAGCCGCACTAGCAGCAAATGACATCCAATGACGGCCAATATACGAAGTACGGCCGCACGAACGTTCGGCCGCGCAACGCAAGCGGCAAACAAACGCATTTTTGCAAGATCGTCGAACCGCTAGTACTGACGCACAGAGTGCGCTGCGTCGGCATAGCGGCGTGTGTGCGTGATTAGGAGACGTCAGACGCTGCTCATGTCCGGCCAACATAACGTCCATTTGTTTTTTATAGCTCCGTCAAAAATCACAGCCGTAATTGCGCATCGTATGACCCCTATCGCGTCTTCCGTGAAAAAATGCTTCCGGACACATGGACGCACTTTTTGACGGTAGACGTGAAAAATGAGTTTGTCGGACCCTAACCTCAATCGTGACTTAAAATCGCGTTTGAACAAGATGAGCACGAAAGGGTAAAAATGAGCTCAGCACACAGAGGTGAAGTGGCTCAGCAGAGGAGGGGTTAAGTGTGTCCAGGAAAACATGGCTGATCTGGCAAACTTGATAAAGTATCCAATTAAAAGACACTTCAGCAGCGCCCAGGAGTGCAGGGACTTTCTAGCTGACTTGTAAAGCATCGTGATTGACAGGCTGGGAGTGACAGCACGTTATAGAAATGAATAAAACGTGAATAAAAGTGAGAATATTTAAAGCTCCGCCGTTTAAAGTAATCCCAGGTTTATTTTAATCTCATTGTGTCACCTCATTAATTTCTCCTGCATCTCCCTGTATATACTGTATCTCCCTTAATATACTGTATCTCCCTTTATATACTGTATCTCCCTGTATATATTGTTTCTCCCTGTATATACTGTATCTCCCTGTATATACTGCATCTCCCTGTATATACTGCGTCTCCCTTTATATACTGTATCTCCCTGTATATACTGCGTCTCCCTTTATATACTGTATCTCCCTGTATATACTGCATTTATCTCCCTGTATATACCGTATTTATCTCCCTGTATATACTGCGTCTCCCTTTATATACTGTATCTCCCTGTATATACTGCGTCTCCCTGTATATACTGCGTCTCCCTGTATATACTGTATCTCCCTGTATATATTGTTTCTCCCTGTATATACTGCATTTATCTCCCTGTATATACTGTATTTATCTCCCTGTATATACTGTATCTCCCTTTATATACTGTATCTCCCTGTATATATTGTTTCTCCCTGTATATACTGTATCTCCCTTTATATACTGTATCTCCCTGTATATATTGTTTCTCCCTGTATATACTGTATCTCCCTGTATATACTGTATTTATCTCCCTGTATATACTGCGTCTCCCTTTATATACTGCGTCTCCCTGTATATACTGCGTCTCCCTGTATATACTGTATCTCCCTGTATATATTGTTTCTCCCTGTATATACTGCATTTATCTCCCTGTATATACTGTATTTATCTCCCTGTATATACTGTATTTATCTCCCTGTATATACTGCGTCTCCCTTTATATACTGCGTCTCCCTGTATATACTGCGTCTCCCTGTATATACTGCGTCTCCCTGTATATACTGCATCTCCCTTATATACTGCATCTCCCTGTATATACTGTGTCTCCCTGTATATACTGCGTCTCCCTGTATATACTGTATCTCCCTGTATATACTGCGTCTCCCTGTATATACTGCATCTCCCTCTATATACTGCGTCTCCCTGTATATACTGTATCTCCCTTTATATACTGCATCTCCCTGTATATACTGCGTCTCCCTGTATATACTGTATCTCCCTGTATATACTGCGTCTCCCTGTATATACTGCATCTCCCTGTATATACTGCTTCTCCCTGTATATACTGCATCTCCCTGTATATACTGCGTCTCCCTCTATATACTGTATCTCCCTGTATATACTGCGTCTCCCTGTATATACTGCATCTCCCTGTATATACTGCGTCTCCCTGTATATACTGCTTCTCCCTGTATATACTGTATCTCCCTGTATATACTGCGTCTCCCTGTATATACTGCATCTCCCTGTATATACTGCGTCTCCCTGTATATACTGTATCTCCCTGTATATACTGCGTCTCCCTCTATATACTGCGTCTCCCTGTATATACTGCGTCTCCCTGTATATACTGCTTCTCCCTGTATATACTGCGTCTCCCTCTATATACTGCGTCTCCCTGTATATACTGCATCTCCCTGTATATACTGCATCTCCCTGTATATACTGCGTCTCCCTGTATATACTGCGTCTCCCTGTATATACTGCATCTCCCTGTATATACTGTATCTCCCTGTATATACTGCGTCTCCCTGTATATACTGCATCTCCCTGTATATACTGCGTCTCCCTGTATATACTGCGTCTCCCTTTATATACTGTATCTCCCTGTATATACTGCATTTATCTCCCTGTATATACTGCGTCTCCCTTTATATACTGTATCTCCCTGTATATACTGCATTTATCTCCCTGTATATACTGTATTTATCTCCCTGTATATACTCTATTTATCTCCCTGTATATACTGCATCTCCCTGTATATACTGCGTCTCCCTGTATATACTGTATCTCCCTGTATATACTGCGTCTCCCTGTATATACTGTATCTCCCTGTATATATTGTTTCTCCCTGTATATACTGCATTTATTCCTGTATATACTGTATTTAATCCCTGTATATACTCTATTTATCTCCCTGTATATACTGCATCTCCCTGTATATACTGCGTCTCCCTGTATATACTGTATCTCCCTGTATATACTGCATCTCCCTGTATATACTGCGTCTCCCTGTATATACTGCATCTCCCTGTATATACTGCGTCTCCCTATATACTGCGTCTCCCTTTATATACTGTATCTCCCTGTATATACTGCATTTATCTCCCTGTATATACTGCGTCTCCCTTTATATACTGTATCTCCCTGTATATACTGCATTTATCTCCCTGTATATACTGTATTTATCTCCCTGTATATACTCTATTTATCTCCCTGTGTATACTGCATCTCCCTGTATATACTGCGTCTCCCTGTATATACTGTATCTCCCTGTATATACTGCGTCTCCCTGTATATACTGCATCTCCCTGTATATATTGTTTCTCCCTGTATATACTGCATTTATCTCCCTGTATATACTGTATTTATCTCCCTGTATATACTGTATTTATCTCCCTGTATATACTGTATTTATCTCCCTGTATATACTGCATCTCCCTGTATATACTGCGTCTCCCTGTATATACTGCGTCTCCCTTTATATACTGTATCTCCCTGTATATACTGCATTTATCTCCCTGTATATACTGTATTTATCTCCCTGTATATACTGTATTTATCTCCCTGTATATACTGCGTCTCCCTGTATATACTGCATCTCCCTGTATATACTGCGTCTCCCTGTATATACTGCGTCTCCCTGTATATACTGCATCTCCCTGTATATACTGCGTCTCCCTGTATATACTGTATCTCCCTGTATATACTGCGTCTCCCTGTATATACTGCGTCTCCCTGTATATACTGCATCTCCCTGTATATATTGTTTCTCCCTGTATATACTGTATCTCCCTTTATATACTGCGTCTCCCTGTATATACTGCATCTCCCTGTATATACTGCGTCTCCCTGTATATACTGCATCTCCCTGTATATACTGCTTCTCCCTGTATATACTGCGTCTCCCTGTATATACTGCATCTCCCTGTATATACTGCTTCTCCCTGTATATACTGCATCTCCCTGTATATACTGCGTCTCCCTGTATATACTGCGTCTCCCTGTATATACTGCGTCTCCCTGTATATACTGTGTCTCCCTGTATATACTGCATCTCCCTGTATATACTGCGTCTCCCTGTATATACTGCGTCTCCCTGTATATACTGTATCTCCCTGTATATACTGCATCTCCCTGTATATACTGCGTCTCCCTGTATATACTGCATCTCCCTGTATATACTGTATCTCCCTGTATATACTGCATCTCCTTGTATATACTGTATCTCCCTGTATATACTGCGTCTCCCTGTATATACTGCGTCTCCCTGTATATACTGTATCTCCCTGTATATACTGCATCTCCTTGTATATACTGTATCTCCCTGTATATACTGCGTCTCCCTGTATATACTGCGTCTCCCTGTATATACTGCGTCTCCCTGTATATACTGCATCTCCCTGTATACACTGCGTCTCCCTGTATATACTGCGTCTCCCTGTATATACTGCATCTCCCTGTATATACTGCGTCTCCCTGTATATACTGCGTCTCCCTGTATATACTGTATCTCCCTGTATATACTGCATCTCCCTGTATATACTGTATCTCCCTGTATATACTGCGTCTCCCTGTATATACTGCGTCTCCCTGTATATACTGCGTCTCCCTGTATATACTGCATCTCCCTGTATACACTGCGTCTCCCTGTATATACTGCGTCTCCCTGTATATACTGCATCTCCCTGTATATACTGCGTCTCCCTGTATATACTGCGTCTCCCTGTATATACTGTATCTCCCTGTATATACTGCATCTCCCTGTATATACTGTATCTCCCTGTATATACTGCGTCTCCCTGTATATACTGCGTCTCCCTGTATATACTGCGTCTCCCTGTATATACTGCATCTCCCTGTATACACTGCGTCTCCCTGTATATACTGCGTCTCCCTGTATATACTGCATCTCCCTGTATATACTGCGTCTCCCTGTATATACTGCGTCTCCCTGTATATACTGTATCTCCCTGTATATACTGCATCTCCCTGTATATACTGTATCTCCCTGTATATACTGCGTCTCCCTGTATATACTGCGTCTCCCTGTATATACTGCGTCTCCCTGTATATACTGCGTCTCCCTGTATATACTGCATCTCCCTGTATACACTGCGTCTCCCTGTATATACTGCGTCTCCCTGTATATACTGCATCTCCCTGTATATACTGCGTCTCCCTGTATACACTGCATCTCCCTGTATATACTGTATCTCCCTGTATATACTGCGTCTCCCTGTATATACTGCGTCTCCCTGTATATACTGCATCTCCCTGTATACACTGCGTCTCCCTGTATATACTGCGTCTCCCTGTATATACTGCGTCTCCCTGTATATACTGTATCTCCCTGTATATACTGCATCTCCCTGTATATACTGCGTCTCCCTGTATATACTGCATCTCCCTGTATATACTGTATCTCCCTGTATATACTGCATCTCCCTGTATATACTGTATCTCCCTGTATATACTGCGTCTCCCTGTATATACTGCGTCTCCCTGTATATACTGCGTCTCCCTGTATATACTGCATCTCCCTGTATATACTGCGTCTCCCTGTATACACTGCATCTCCCTGTATATACTGCGTCTCCCTGTATATACTGCGTCTCTCTGTATATACTGCATCTCCCTGTATATACTGCGTCTCCCTGTATATACTGTATCTCCCCGTATATACTGCATCTCCCTTTATATACTGCGTCTCCCTGTATATACTGCGTCTCCCTGTATACACTGCATCTCCCTGTATATACTGCATCTCCCTGTATATACTGCATCTCCCTGTATATACTGCGTCTCCCTGTATATACTGCGTCTCCCTGTATATACTGTATCTCCCTGTATATACTGCATCTCCCTGTATATACTGCGTCTCCCTGTATATACTGCGCCTCCCTGTATATACTGCGTCTCCCTGTATATACTGTATCTCCCCGTATATACTGCATCTCCCTTTATATACTGCGTCTCCCTGTATATACTGCGTCTCCCTGTATACACTGCATCTCCCTGTATACACTGCGTCTCCCTGTATATACTGCATCTCCCTGTATATACTGCATCTCCCTGTATATACTGCGTCTCCCTGTATATACTGCGTCTCCCTGTATACACTGCGTCTCCCTGTATATACTGCATCTCCCTGTATATACTGCTTCTCCTTGTATATACTGCATCTCCCTGTATATACTGCATCTCCCTGTATATACTGCGTCTCCCTCTATATACTGTATCTCCCTGTATATACTGTATCTCCCTGTATATACTGCGTCTCCCTGTATATACTGCATCTCCCTGTATATACTGCATCTCCGTGTATATACTGCGTCTCCCTGTATATACTGCTTCTCCCTGTATATACTGCATCTCCCTGTATATACTGCGTCTCCCTCTATATACTGTATCTCCCTGTATATACTGCGTCTCCCTGTATATACTGCATCTCCCTGTATATACTGCGTCTCCCTGTATATACTGCTTCTCCCTGTATATACTGTATCTCCCTGTATATACTGTATCTCCCTTTATATACTGCATCTCCCTGTATATACTGCGTCTCCCTGTATATACTGCGTCTCCCTGTATATACTGCATCTCCCTGTATATACTGTATCTTCCTGTATATACTGTATCTCCCTGTATATACTGCATTTATCTCCCTGTATATACTGCGTCTCCCTGTATATACTGTATCTCCCTATATATACTGTATCTCCCCGTATATACTGCATCTCCCTTTATATACTGCGTCTCCCTGTATATACTGCGTCTCCCTGTATACACTGCGTCTCCCTGTATATACTGCATCTCCCTGTATATACTGCGTCTCCCTGTATATACTGCGTCTCCCTGTATATACTGCATCTCCCTGTATACACTGCGTCTCCCTGTATATACTGCATCTCCCTGTATATACTGCGTCTCCCTGTATATACTGCGTCTCCCTGTATATACTGCGTCTCCCTGTATATACTGCATCTCCCTGTATATACTGCGTCTCCCTGTATATACTGCGTCTCCCTGTATATACTGCGTCTCCCTGTATATACTGTATCTCCCCGTATATACTGCATCTCCCTTTATATACTGCGTCTCCCTGTATATACTGCGTCTCCCTGTATACACTGCATCTCCCTGTATATACTGCATCTCCCTGTATACACTGCGTCTCCCTGTATATACTGCATCTCCCTGTATATACTGCGTCTCCCTGTATATACTGCGTCTCCCTGTATATACTGCGTCTCCCAGTATATACTGCATCTCCCTGTATATACTGCATCTCCCTGTATATACTGCTTCTCCCTGTATATACTGCATCTCCCTGTATATACTGCGTCTCCCTCTATATACTGTATCTCCCTGTATATACTGCGTCTCCCTGTATATACTGCATCTCCCTGTATATACTGCGTCTCCCTGTATATACTGCTTCTCCCTGTATATACTGTATCTCCCTGTATATACTGCCGTCTCCTGTATATACTGCGTCTCCCTGTATATACTGTATCTCCCTGTATATACTGCGTCTCCCTGTATATACTGCATCTCCCTGTATATACTGCGTCTCCCTGTATATACTGCGTCTCCCTTTATATACTGTATCCCTGTATAACTGCATTTATCTCCCTGTATATACTGCGTCTCCCTTTATATACTGTATCTCCCTGTATATACTGCATTTATCTCCCTGTATATACTGTATTTATCTCCCTGTATATACTCTATTTATCTCCCTGTATATACTGCATCTCCCTGTATATACTGCGTCTCCCTGTATATACTGTATCTCCCTGTATATACTGCGTCTCCCTGTATATACTGTATCTCCCTGTATATATTGTTTCTCCCTGTATATACTGCATTTATCTCCCTGTATATACTGTATCTCCCTGTATATACTCTATTTATCTCCCTGTATATACTGCATCTCCCTGTATATACTGCGTCTCCCTGTATATACTGTATCTCCCTGTATATACTGCATCTCCCTGTATATACTGCGTCTCCCTGTATATACTGCATCTCCCTGTATATACTGCGTCTCCCTGTATATACTGCGTCTCCCTGTATATACTGCATCTCCCTGTATATATTGTTTCTCCCTGTATATACTGTATCTCCCTTTATATACTGCGTCTCCCTGTATATACTGCATCTCCCTGTATATACTGCGTCTCCCTGTATATACTGCATCTCCCTGTATATACTGCTTCTCCCTGTATATACTGTATCTCCCTGTATATATTGTTTCTCCCTGTATATACTGTATCTCCCTGTATATACTGCGTCTCCCTGTATATACTGCATCTCCCTGTATATACTGCGTCTCCCTGTATATACTGCATCTCACTGTATATACTGCATCTCCCTGTATATACTGTATCTCCCTGTATATACTGCATCTCCCTGTATATACTGCGTCTCCCTGTATATACTGCATCTCCCTGTATATACTGCATCTCCCTGTATATACTGCGTCTCCCTGTATATACTGCATCTCCCTGTATATACTGCATCTCCCTGTATACACTGCGTCTCCCTGTATATACTGCATCTCCCTGTATATACTGCTTCTCCCTGTATATACTGCATCTCCCTGTATATACTGCGTCTCCCTGTATATACTGCGTCTCCCTGTATATACTGCGTCTCCCTGTATATACTGCATCTCTGGCTGTTTGTCAGTTTCAAGATAAAGAAATGTATCCACTGAAACCAAAACACTGTGTCAGAGATCAGCCAGAGATCACTTATGTTGCACAATAACACTGGTACCTTTGTTTGTCATTCTTCACATTGACACACTGGAAGATCAGGCAGGATCGGGCAGCCTTCAGTGACTCCAGCGGGACGTCTCATGTCGATACACAGCACCTCGCATGATTTCTTAGAGTCTTTTTTACTTTTTTATTACATGTTGTTTTTCTAACTTGCGTTTTTTGAAGATGCGTCTTTTTTAACGCATCTTTTCTTGTTAATGCGTCACTTTGGAAGGTGTCTTTTTTAACGCGTCTTTTTAGAGAGGTGTCAATTTTAGAGATCGTTTTTTGAGGAGGCGTCTTTTTATAGTGTGTATTTTTAATTGTCTTTTTTGTTAATGTATGTTTTTTTAAGAAGCTTTATTTACCGTGTCTTTTTTGTTAATACATCACTTTGAAACAGGTGTCTTTTTTAACGCGCCCTTTTTGAAGCGGTGTCTTTTTTAACATTTCCTTTTTGAAGACGTAGCTTTTTTAACGCATCCTTTTTTGAAGAGGTGTAAATTTTAACACATCCTTTTTTGAAAAGGTGTAAATTTTAACACGCCTTTTTGGAGGAGGAGTCTTTTTTGTTAATGCGCCACTTTGGAAGAGCTGTCTTTTTTAACGCGTCTTTTTTATTAATGCATAATTTTTGGAGTGGTGTAATTTTTAACGTGCCTTTTTTGGAGGAGGCGTCTTTTTATTGTGTTTTTATGTGTCTTTTTTAACGCATTTTTTGTTAATGCGTCTTTTTGAAGAGGCGTCTCTTTATAGGTTTCTTTTGAAGAGATGCCTTTCTTGAAGAGGCTTTTGTTAGCACGTCTTTTTTGTTAATGCGTCACTTTGGAAGAGGAGTCTTTTTTAACGCGTCCTTTTTGAAGAGGTGTCTTTTTTAACATGTTCTTTTTGAAGAGGTGTCTTTTTTAACATGTTCATTTTGAAGAGGTGTCTTTTTTAACATGTTCTTTTTGAAGAGGTGTCTTTTTTAACGTGTTCTTTTTGAAGAGGTGTAAATTTTAACACGCCTTTTTGGAGGAGGCGTCTTTTTTATTGTGTTTTTTAAGTGTCTTTTTTGTTAATGCGTCTTTTTTGAAGAGGCATCTTTTGAAGAGATGCCTTTCTTGAAGAGACTTTTTTATGAGTCTTTTTTGTTAATGCGCCACTTTGGAAGAGGTGTCTTTTTTAATGAGTCTTTTTTATTAATGCATAATTTTTGGAGCAGTGTCATTTTTAACGTGCCTTTTTTGGAGGAGGCGTCTTTTATATTGTGTTTTTAAGTGTCTTTTTTAACGCATCTTTTTTTGTTAATGCGTCTTTTGAAGAGATGCCTTTCTTGAAGAGGCTTTTGTTAGCGTGTCTTTTTTGTTAATGCGTCACTTTGGAAGAGGAGTCTTTTCTAACGCGTCCTTTTTGAAGAGGTGTCTTTTTTAACTCGTCCATTTTTGAACAGGTGTCTTTTTTAAGATATCCTTTTTGAAGAGGTGTCTTTTTTAACGTGACTTTTTGGAGTAGGCGTCTTTTTATTGTGTTTTTTAAAGTGTCTTTTTTGTTAATGCGTCTTTTTTGAAGAGGCGTCTCTTTATAGGCGTCTTTTGAAGAGATGCCTTTCTTGAAGAGGCTTTTTTTAGCACGTCTTTTTTGTTAATGCGTCACTTTGGAAGAGGTGTCTTTTTTAATGCATCTTTTTTGTTAATGCGTAATTTTTGAAGAGGTGTCTTTTTTAATGTCTCTGCTTTTAACGTGTCTTTATGTTAACTCGGAATTTTTGAAGAGGTGTCATTCTTAACGCACCTTTTTGGAGGAGGCGTCTTTTATTGTGTTTTTAGGTGTCTTTTTTACACATCTTTTGTTAATGTGTCTCTTTGGAAGAGGTATCTATTTAACACGTAAATTTTGAAGAGGTGCCATTTTAATGGGCGTTTTTTGAAGAGGTGTCTATTTTAGCGCTTTTTTATGTGTCTTTTTTGTTAATGTGTCTATTTTCAAGAGGCGTCTTTTTTAACACGTAATTTTTGAAGAGGTGCCATTTTTTACACACCTTTTTTGAAGAGGTGTCTTTTTTTACAGCAAAGCAGTTATCAGATATTTCTATCATATAGCTAAAGGCGAGTCGTGTTCCTGGATGGTGTCACGTGAATAAAATGCCACGTGCATGGAGTCACTGTGTTGGGGTGGAACGCCTGCAGCTAGAAACCCTTGTCAGTGCATGGAGTCACTGTGCTGGGGTGGAACGCCTGCAGCTACAAACCCTTGTCAGTGCGTGGAGTCACCGTGCTCAGGTGGAAAGCCTGCAGCTAGAAACCCTTGTCAGTGCGTGGAGTCACCGTGCTGGGGTGGAACGCCTGCAGGTAGAAACCCTTGTCAGTGCGTGGAGTCACCGTGCTGGGGTGGAACACCTGCAGCTAGAAACCCTTGTCAGTGCGTGGAGTCACCGTGCTGGGGTGGAACGCCTGCAGGTAGAAACCCTTGTCAGTGCGTGGAGTCAGCGTGCTGGGGTGGAACGCCTGCAGCTAGAAACCCTTGTCAGTGCATGGACAGCAGTGACAATGTGGGCGCGGGCAGGGCGGGGGGGGGTGAGGCGCTGTCACTGCCCTGAGGCGTTTAAAGGAACTTAGAAAAGATGATCTGCTGTTATTACATACATGACATAATGATCCTTTAGAAACAAGTACATCTACCTGTCCATCCGTTTCTCTGTCAGTCTTTCTGTCGATCTGTACTTCCATCTGTCTTTTTATCTACCTATCGGGCTGCCTTTCTCTGTCTATTCATCCGTTTGTCTTTCTCCCCTTTGTTTGTCTTTCTCTGTCTGTTTTTCCATCCATCCATCCATCTGCCTTTTCTATCCATTCATCTGTCAATCTTTGTCCATCCAGCTTTCTCTCTTTCTGTCTCTCTCTCAATCCATCAGTCTGTCTGAATGTCCATCCATCTGTTTGTCTGCCTTTCTCTGGCCATCCATCCATCCATCCACCCATCTCTCGCTCGCTCTCTCTCTCTATCCATCAGTCTGTCTGCCTTTCTCGGTCTACCCATCAGTCTGTCCATCCATTTATCCATCCGTTTATCTGCCTTTGTCTATCAACCGTTCTTTCTTACTCTGTCTATCCCTTTGTCTGTCTTTCTTTCTGTCCATCCGTCTTTTTGTCTACCCATCAGTCTCTGTCTCTCTCCGTCGCTTTTCCTTTCTGTATGTCCGTCCATCCAGCCATCCGTTTGTCTGCCTTTCTCTGTCTATCCATCCATTTGTTTTTCTCTCTCCATCCGTCTGTCTGTCTGCAGGTCTAGCTCTTATACATTGTATAAACGTATATATGTATGTGTTGTATCTCTGCGTCCCTCTGTGTATCCTCTACATTTATATCACTGTATCTGCTTTACAGATGGGATGTCCCACTCTCGACCTCCGCACACGCCTGTTCTTCATGAACGATCACTCCCCTGTAACCGCTCCCTCATCGCACACTCACTCCTCAGTTATGCAGGCAAGTGGGAGCAAGTCTCAGAGGAGCCGAGCCGTAAAACCCAACCTCTGAACGAGCCTCTTGGGGAAGGCGTTTCACAGACCCGCAGGGCCCTATCACTGATATATCTTATAAAGTCGCTGTTTCGGGTCTTTGCCACTGCTCATACCTCTGCCATCATCCCTTGGAATAGAGGTGCCAGATCCTCCATGTTTTCCTGGACACACATAATTTATTCATGCTGATGGGCAGTGCATGAAAAATGCCACCCCGCACATGACCAACTCGGCAACCCTACCATGTAAACCTGTGCCATGTAGCACCCGAGTGCCCGATGGGTCAGTCCGCCCCTGCCTGTGCCATGTAGGACTGTCAGGTCGGCCATGTTTTCCTGGCTACATATTACTATTCCATGCAGAGGGGGGAGCATAGAGAAAAGTGCTGCCCTGCAACATGTATAACTCATATGCTGCAGGAAATCAAGGCAGGTCACCTGGGATACCCTTTTCATTTCTAAGCTGCAGCGTATGGATTATACATGGTGCGGGGTGGCATTTTTCATGCACTGCCCATCAACATGAATACATTATATGTGTCCAGGAAAACATGGCCGATCCCAGCCCAGAGCCCCTTATACAGGAGATGGAAAGATTTGGACTTTGCTGCCAGAGGTTTCAGGATTCACAAAAAACCTTTATCTGGATTTGGCATCGGTCCAGAGCCAGGGACTCATGGTTTGGCCACCACCAGTCGTTTCCATCGTTGGTCCGGATAAAGTGGATAAAGTGGCTTATTAGATGTTCCTGCACTTCGAATTTTGGGAGAGTCTGTTCCTGTTTCAACATGTCAGGGCCAACGCGCTAATTCAGGGTATTATAGAAGCGTTTTGTCTCGATCGATGTGGAAGAACTTGATAAGCCTGCAGAGAACAACCACACGACGACTGCGTTAATTGCCGATGTCACAACCCAACCTCTCCGGTGTACATAGCAGAAACAAATGCCTCCAGCCATCATCCAGAGCAGAACCCTCCCAGAAGAGGAGAGGCTGCTACAGCTGCTGGTAGGGCTGCCAGATCGGCCATGTTTTCCTGGATGCATATAATTTATTCATGCTGAGGGGCACTGCATGAAGAATGCCACCCTGCAGCATGTAGAATCCATACGCTGCAGGTAAATCAAAGAGGAGTCCTGGGCGACCTGCCACGATTAGATAACGGATTCCCTCCTGAAGGATATGAATTAAACATGTTGCAGGGCAGCATCTTCCCTGTGCTCTCCCACTGGTTGAAATCGCAAGGAGTGTCCTGGAAAACATGGCCGACCTGGTATGGGAGCCATCGCCAAAATGATATCTGCTGTTTAAGAGTGTGATGTTCAATGACCAGGTCCATGTAGGGTTTCCAGGTTGGCCATGTTTTCCTGGACACATATAACTTCTAGATGCAGATGGGGATTGCATGAAAAATGCCACCCTGCAGCATGTATAATACATACGTTGCAGGTAAGAAATCAAAAGGGAATCCCAGGTGACCTGCTGTGATTTCCCTCATCCGTTCATTAATTTAGCCATTCTTTTTGGGATTCCACCATGATAAGGGGATGACTTGTGGGTTGGTTGGAATAACCCCTCGAGGCGCTACAAAAAATGCCACCCCACACATGTCCAACCCGGCAACCCTACCATGTAAACCTGTGCCCAGGGGCGGACTGACAACTAATGGGGCCCCCCTTGTTCTGCACCCACAGGAGGCCACACCCATAAAAAACCCCACCCCCTACAACGCAACACCCACATGTACATTATTGTGCTAAAGAATTCACTTCTGAACTCCTAAAAATAACCTTTTTGAAAATCCACTTGGACCCAGCAGCGAATTGTGCCCCCTCCATACTTACAGATGGCCACCGCACTGCTGCAGCAGCCATCACCCACTCATTGCAGCTAAGGCTGCGCTGCGGCACAGAAAGTCCCTGTGGAAAATGTGGGAAACTGCCGATCACTTTAAAAGATACTGTACAATCCTGCTACACTGCACATTACAGAGCTCCACAGCAATAAACCTCACTGGAATGTGCAGAGTATATGAGCGTATTACAGAGCTCCACAGAAATAAAACTCCCAGTAATGTGCAGAGTGCATGAGCGTATCACAGAGCTCCACAGCAATAAAACACACAGTAATGTGCAGCTCACACATGGATATATATTGCCCCCAGCAGCTCACACATATACCCAGGACATACTTGAAAACGAGACAAATCTCAATGTATCCTTCCTGGTAAAATCCTTTATAAATAAATATATATTGCCTCAGCAGTTCACACATGGATATATACTGCCCCCAGCAGCTCACGCATGGATATATATTGCCCCCAGCAGCTCACGCATGAATATATTGCCCCCAGCAGCTCACGCATGAATATATATTGCCCCCAGCAGCTCACGCATGAATATATATTGCCCCCAGCAGCTCACGCATGGATATATATTGCCCCCAGCACCTCACGCATGGATATATATTGCCCCCAGCAGCTCACACATGGATATATATTGCCCCAGCAGCTCACACATGGATATATATTGCCCCAGCAGCTCACACATGGATATATACTGCCCCCAGTAGCTCAAACATGGATATATATTGCCCCAGTAGCTCACACATGGATATATATTGCCCCAGTAGCTCACACATGGATATATATTGCCCCAGTAGCTCACACATGGATATATATTGCCCCAGTAGCTCACACATGGATATATTGCCCCCAGTAGCTCACACATTGATATATATTGCCCCCAGTAGCTCACACATTGATATATATTGCCCCAGTAGCTCACACATTGATATATTGCCCCAGTAGCTCACACATTGATATATTGCCCCAGTAGCTCACACATTGATATATTGCCCCAGTAGCTCACACATGGATATATATTGCCCCAGTAGCTCACACATGGATATATTGCCCCCAGTAGCTCACACATTGATATATATTGCCCCCAGTAGCTCACACATTGATATATATTGCCCCAGTAGCTCACACATTGATATATTGCCCCAGTAGCTCACACATTGATATATTGCCCCAGTAGCTCACACATTGATATATTGCCACCAGTAGCTCACACATTGATTTATATTGCCACCAGTAGCTCACACATTGATATATATTGCCCCCCAGTAGCTCACACATTGATATATATTGCCCCAGCTCACACATGGATGTATATTGCCCAGCTCACACATGGATGTATAGTGCCCAGCTCACACATGGATGTATAGTGCCCAGCTCACACATGGATGTATATTGCCCAGCTCACACATTGATATATACTGACCCCAGCAGCTCGGCGGCGGGGCTCCAGCGTGCCTTCCTGGGCCCCACGTGCACCCTGCATTGATGCCGCCCCCCACGTGATGCGCGTGCTTCATGTGAGGGGGCGGCATCAACGCAGGGTGCACGTGGGGCCCAGGAAGGCACGCTGAAGCACTGCCGTCTTGGTCCCTTACAAAACCGGGCCCCCACTGACCTGCGGGCCCTCGGGCAGCACCCGAGTGCCCGATGGGTCAGTCCGCCCCTGCCTGTGCCATGTAGGACTGTCAGGTCAGCCATGTTTTCCTGGACACATATTACTATTCCATGCAGAGGGGGAGCATAGGAAACAGTGCTTCCCTGCAACATGTATAACTCATATGCTGCAGGAAATCAAGGCAGGTCACCTGGGATACCCTTTTCAATTCTTACCTGCAGCGTATGGATTATACATGCTGCGGGGTGGCATTTTTCATGCAGTGCCCATCAACATGAATAAACTGTATGTGTCCAGGAAAACATGGCCGATCTGGCGATCCCAGTCCAGAGCCCCTTATACAGGAGATGGAAAGCTTTGGACTTTGCTTCCAGAGGTTTCTGGATTCACGAAAAAACCTTTAGCTGGATTTTGTATCGGTCCAGAGCCAGGGACTCATGGTTTGGCCACCACCAGTCGTTTCCATCGTTGGTTATTATTAATTATTATTATTATTCTTTATTTATAAAGCGCCAGCATATTCCGCAGCGCTGTACAATAAGCACAGTATAGACAGGGTTACAATACATTGAACAACATTTGACAAACAGTACAGGAGGAGATGAGGGCCCTATTTCCGTAGGAACTCACAATCTAGGAGGGTTGGGGTTGGAAACAGGAGGAGAGGACTGTAAGGTGAGAGTGATTGATGGTTGCGTCAGTGAGTTGGGTGGTAGGCTTCCCTAAATAGGAACGTTTTAAGGGAGCGTTTGAAGGAAGAGAAGTTAGGGGAAAGTCTGACAGTACGAGGGAGAGCGTTCCAGAGAGTGGGGGCTGCTCGTGAGAAATCCTGCAGTCTATCATGGGAAGAGGTGATGCGGGGAGAAGCTAGGCGCAGGTCACTGTTTGACCTTAGGGAGCGGGCTGGGGTGTATTTGGTGATTAGTGAGGACAGGTAGTGGGGAGCTGAGTTAGTGAGGGTTTTGTAGGTAAGGATAAGGATTTTGAACTTAATTCTGCAGTGGATGGGGAGCCAGTGAAGGGACTGGCAGAGGGGAGCGGCAGAGACAGAGCGGCGGGTGAGGTGAATTAGCCTGGCGGAGGCATTCAGGATGGATTGTAGGGGGGAGAGGCGGGAAAGAGCGAGGCCAGATAAGAGATTATTGCAATAGTCGAGTCGGGAGATTACCAGGGCGTGTATGAGTTGTTTTGTGGTGACAGCGGTAAGAAATGGCCGAATTCTGGAAATATTACGCAGTTGGTATCGGCAGGAGGAGGAAAGAGACTGGATGTGGGGGATGAAGGAAAGAGCAGAGTCAAGTGTAACTCCAAGACAGCGAACTTGGTTTGATGGGGAGATGGTGATACCCTCCACCGTGATAGAGAAGTCAGGAGGTGGGGAGGCATTGGAGGGAGGAATAAGTAGGAGTTCAGTCTTTGACATGTTGATCTTTAGGTGGTGGGAGGCCATCCAGGAGGAGATGCCAGATAAACAGTCACTGACTTTTGAAAGGACAGGGGGAGAGAGATCAGGGGTAGAGAGGTAGATCTGAGTGTCATCAGCGTAGAGGTGGTAATTGAAGCCAAAGCTGTTGATGATTTTGCCCAGGGAGGAGGTGTAGATGGAAAAGAGCAGAGGACCAAGGACAGAGCCTTGAGGTACACCAACAGATAGAGGCAATGAGGAGGAGGAGTTTCCAGCAAAGGACACACAGAAGGACCTGTTGGATAAATAGGATTCGACCCAAGCGAGTGCAGTGTCACCGAGACCCAGAGAGTTGAGGGTCTGTAGAAGGAGGGGGTGGTCAACAGTGTCAAAAGCAGCCGAGAGGTCGAGCAGGATGAGAATAGAATAGTGGCCGTGTTTTTTAGCAGTTAGGAGGTCGTTGGTGACTTTGGTGAGGGCAGTTTCAGTTGAGTGTAGGGGACGGAAGCCAGATTGCAGGGGGTCAAGTAGGGAATTGGAGGACAGGAAGAGGGAGAGGCGGTTGAAGACTAGTTTTTCTAAGAGCTTTGATGTGAAGGGAAGCAGGGATACAGGGCGGTAATTGGATGGAGAGTTGGGATCGAGGGATGGTTTCTTTAGTAAAGGGTAACTAGCGTGTGTTTGAAGGCGGATGGAAAGGAGCCAGTGGAGAGAGATAGGTTGAAGATGTGTGTGAGAGCAGGGGTGAGGGAGGAGGAGAGGGGAGGAATTAGATGTGAGGGAATGGGGTCGAGCGGGCACGTGGTGAGATGTGAGGAGGACAATAAGGAATTGACTTCCTCCTCAGTGGCTGGGAGGAAGCGACAGAGGGTGGCAGAGGGGACCTGTGGGAGTGGAGGTGGCAGATAACTATCTTGTGTTGGGATGTTGCTTCTGATATTTAGAGTTTTACTGAGGAAGTAGTCTGCCAGGTCTTGAGCGCTGAAGGCAGCTGTGGGGGGAGGTGCAGGTGGGTAGAGGAGGGTGTTGAAGGTGGACCAGAGCCGTTTAGGGTTGGAGGACAGCGTAGATATAAGAGATGAGAAGAAGGATTGTTTGGCCAAGTGGAGGGCAGAGGTGTATGACCGGAGAATAAACTTGAAGTGAACAAAATCAGCTTCAGAGCGGGATTTCCTCCAGGCACGCTCTGCAGTGCGGGAGCATCTTTGCAGGTAGCGAGTCTGTAGGGTGTGCCAGGGCTGAAGCTGGCGGCGTGGGCCTTACAGAGTCGAAGAGGAGCAAGAGTGTCTAGAGCAGAGATAAGCGTAGTGTTGTAGTGATTAGTGGCAGCATCAGGGCAGGTGAAGGATGAGGTATGAGGGAGGTGGTGAAGTAGGTTGGAGAATTGATGGGGGTCCACAGCATGTAGATTTCTGCGAGTGTGTGTGCGGGGTGGGGGAGCAGGGTGTTTAGAAAGTCCAGATAGGTTGAAAGAGAGAAGGTGGTGGTCAGAGATGGGGAAAGGGCGACAGTTGAACTCAGAAATGGAGCAGAGGTTGGAAAAGACAAGGTCAATAGCGTGACCATCGCGGTGGGTAGGGAGGAGGGAGGATTGTGTGAGTCCAAGGGAGGACGTGAGTGAAAGAAGTTTGGAGGCAGCAGGGGAGGAAGGATCATCAATGGGAATGTTGAAGTCCCCGAGAATTAGGCATGGAAGATTAGAAGACAGGAAGTGAGAAAGCCAGGTAGCAAAGTGGTCAAAGAACTGGGTGGTTGGTCCCGGTGGGCGGTAGATGACTGCCACCCTGAGAACCAGAGGAGAGAACAGGCGGATGCAGTGTGTCTCGAAGGAGGAGAAGGAGAGGGATGGGGGTGGAGGTTCGGATAAAGTGGCTTATTAGATGTTCCTGCACTTCCCACTTGAGGGGGCCATTCCTGTTTCAACATGTCAGGGCCAACGCGCTAATTCAGGGTATTAAAGAAGCGTTTTGTCTCGATCGATGTGGAAGAACTTGATAAGCCTGCAGAGAACAACCACACGACGACTGCGTTAATTGCCCGATGTCACAACCCAACCTCTCCGGTGTACATAGCAGAAACAAATGCCTCCAGCCATCATCCAGAGCAGAACCCTCCCAGAAGAGGAGAGGCTGCTACAGCTGCTGGTAGGGCTGCCAGATCGGCCATGTTTTCCTGGATGCATATAATTTATTCATGCTGAGGGGCACTGCATGAAGAATGCCACCCTGCAGCATGTAGAATCGATACGCTGCAGGTAAATCAAAGAGGAGTCCCGGGCGACCTGCCACGATTAGATAACGTATTCCCTCCTGAAGGATATGAATTAAACATGTTGCAGGGCAGCATCTTCCCTGTGCTCTCCCACTGTATGAAATCGCAATGTGTGTCCTGGAAAACATGGCCGACCTGGTATCTCTAATGGAGCCATCGCCAAAATGATATCTGCGGTTTAAGAATGTGATGTTCAATGACCAGGTCCATGTAGTGTTTCCAGGTCAGCCATATTTTCCAGGACACACATTGCGATTTCATACAGTGCGAGAGCACAGGAAAGATGCTGCCCTGCAACTTGTTTAATTCATATCCTTCAGGAGGGAATCCGTTATCTAATCGAGGTAGGCTCCAAGGCCCTTTGACATCTTGGCCAGCTAAGGCTAGGGTCAGACGATTGCATTTTGTACGGACAGTGCGTCCGTGCAGTACGGACATACTTTCTGACTGACAACAAGGTAGTGGCCACAGAGTCCATTTTTTTCACTGACGTATATTTTGACGGATGTAGCAGGGAAAATAAATTAAAATGAAAAAACATTTTGTCCATTAAAAATGCTGGCCGTATACAGTGGCAAGAAAAAGTATGTGAACCCTAAGGCTAGGGTCAAACGAAAGCATTTTTACACGCGAACGTAAAAAATTGCGTCCGAATTAATTGACGTATTTTTTCGCGGAGTGCGCGAAAACGGTCATACGACGCGCATTTTCGTGCGTGATTTTTTCGGATCATCAATAAAACACTTTTTGCGTCTGGACGTTATGTTGGCCGGACATTAGCAGTGTCTGACATCTCCTAATCACGCAAACACGCCGCTATGCCGCAGCTGCGCACTCTGTACGTCCGTACTAGCGGTTCGGCGTTCTCGAAAAAATGCGTTCGTTTTCCACTTGCGTTGCGCGGCCGGACTTTCGTGCGACCGTACTTCGTATATTGGCCGTCATTGCCCGTCATTTGCTGCTAGTGCGGCCGTAATTATGTGCGCCAGAACGCACGTTAAAAGTGCGCTGGTCTGACCCCAGCCTTAGGCTAAGGTCAGACGAAAGCATTTTTAACGAGCGTTTAACCGCACGAAATCACGGCCGTGCTAGCAGCAAATGACGTCCAATGCCGGGTAACATACGAAGAACGGCCGCACGAAAGTTCGTCGGCGCAACGCAAGTGGCAAACGAACGCATTTTTTCTAGAACGTCAAACCGCTACTACTGACGTACAGAGTGCGCTGCGGCCGCATAGCGGCGTGTTTGCGTGATTGGGAGATGTCAGACGCTGCACACGTCTGGCCAACATAACGTCCAGACGCAAAAAGTGTTTTATTGATGATCCGTACAAAATCACGGACGAAAATGCGCATCGTATGACCGCTATCGCGTACTCCGTGAAAAAATACGTCCATTCGTTTGAACGCACTTTTTCACGGACAACGCGAAAAATGCGTTAGTCTGACCCTAGCCTTAGGGATTACGTGGAGTTTTTCATGAATTGGTCATAAAATGTGCTCTGATCTTCATCTAGGTCACAACAATTTGAAAAACACAGTCTGCTTAAAATAATACAACACAAACATTATATGTTTTCATGTGTTTATTGCACATAACATGTAAACATTCACAGTGCAGGTTGGAAAAAGTATGTGAACCCCTAGCCTAATGACTTCTCCGAGAGCTAATTGGAGCCAGGAGTGAGCCAACCTTGAGTCCAATCAGTGTGATATTATTGGATGTGTTGCTGAAAACTGTCCTGCTCTTTAAAAACATACACCAGTTTTGGGTTTACTGGTTTCAGAAGCACTGCCTGATGTGAACCATGCCTCGCAGAAAAGAGCTCTCAGAAGAACTACGATCAATAATTGTTGACTTGCATGAAGCTGGAAAGGGTTACAAAAGTATCTCCAAAAGCCTTGATGTTTATGTGTTAGACAGACTGTCTACAAATGGAGAAAGTTCAGCACTGTTGCTACTCTCCCTAGGCGTGGTCATCCTGTAAAGAGCACAGCGCAGAATGCTTAATGAGGTAAAGAAGAATCCTAGAGTGTCAACTAAAGAAATCTCTGGCATATGCTAACATTTTTGTTGACACATCTACAATAAGGAAAACATTAAACAAGAATGGAGTACATGGGAGGACACCACGGAGGAAGCCATTGCTGTCCAAAAAGAATATTGCAGCACGTTTGAAGTTTGCAAAAGAGCACCTGGATGTTCCACAGCACTACTGGCAAAATATTCTGTAGACAGATGAAACCAAAATTGAGTTGTTTGGAAAAAACACACAACACTATGTGTGGAGAAAAAAAGGCACAGCATACCAACATCAAAACCTCATCCCCACTGTAAAACAAGGCGGAGGGAGCATCATGGTTTGGGGCTGCTTTGCTGCCTCAGGGCCTGGACGGATTGTTGTCATTGATGGAAAAATGAATTCCAGAGTTTATCAAGACATTTTGCAGGAAAACGTAAGACCATCTGTCCGCCAACTGAAGCTCCGCAGAGGATGGGTGATGCAACAGGACAATGACCCAAAGCATACAAGTAATTCAACAAAAGAATGGCCTTTACAAAACAAAATACGCCTTCTGGAGTGGCCCAGTCAGAGTCCTGACCTCAACCCGATTGAAATTCTGTGGCATGACCTTAAGAGAGCGATTCACACCAGACATCCCAAGAATATTGCTACACTGAAACAGTTTTGTGAAGAGGAGTGGTCCAAAATTACTCCAGATCGTTGTGCAGGTCTGATCTGCAACTACAGGAAACGTTTGGTTGAGGTTATTGCTGCCAAAGGAGGGTCAACCAGTTATTAAGTCCAAAGGTTCACATACCTTTTCCACCCTGCGCTGTGAATGTTTACATGTTCTGTTCAATAAACACATGAAAACATATAATGTTTGTGTTGTATTATTTTAAGCAGACTGTGTTTTTCAAATTGTTGTGACTTAGATGAAGATCAGAGCACATTTTATGACCAATTCATGCAAAACTCCACGTAATCCCAAAGGGTTCACATACTTTTTCTTGCAACTGTAAATGCAGTCCGACTGACCACGTTTCATCACTCACACACAAAGCTATACGGACGTTGCAGACGTGGCGCACTCCACACGTCCGTTCTAGCAGTATTACGTTCTTGCCTAACCTGCGTCTGTTTGCCACATCCGTCATGCGTCCGCACTTCTGTGCAGACGTACTTCGTGTGTGGGCTCCATTTAACACAATTGTATGCTATCACGGACGTACTTATGTGCGGTAACACGGATGTTAGCACTGCGTTCATCTGACCCCAGCCTAAGATGACCTCTGCACCAGAAGTCTTTCAAAATCTGTCCTGGGGAGCACCAGAGCAGCCAGGTCCTGGGGAGCACCAGAGCAGCCAGGTCCTGGGGAGCACCAGAGCAGCCAGCTCCGTCCTGGGGAGCACCTGAGCAGCCAGATCCTGGGGAGCACCTGAGCAGCCAGGTCCTGTGGAGCACCTGAGCAGCCAGATCCTGGGGAGCACCTGAGCAACCAAGTCCTGGGGAGCACCTGAGCAGCCAGGTCCTGGGGAGCACCTGAGCAGCCAGGTCCTGGGGAGCACCTGAGCAGCCAGGTCCTGGGAAGCACCTGAGCAGCCAGGTCCTGGGGAGCACCTGAGCAGCCAGGTCCTGGGGAGCACCTGAGCAGCCAGATCCTGGGGAGCACATGAGTAGCCAGGTCCTGGGGAGCACCTGGGCAGCCAGATCCTGGGGAGCACCTGGGCAGCCAGATCCTGAGTGCGACAAGCACCCACATCATTGGGAGCACTGGGCAGCCAGATCCTCATCAACAATAGACTGCCCTCCAGGCAGGCTTAACACCTAGTACATAAATATGTCAGGAGCTGAGTGTGTGTTTTGTGTCAAATGGGAGATAAGTGCTAGTTGAAGGACAGGAAGCTTGGTGAGTTTGCACACTTCTTTTTTCAGGACTTGAGCCCTGGCACTGCCCATCAGCATGAATAAATTAAATGTGTCCAGGAAAACATGGCCGACTAGGTAGCCTTAGTTACACCTTTCCCCATGGGAACCCTAGTTCTAGAGATACCAGGTCAGCCATATTCTCCTGGACACATTACTATCTCATGTAGAGGAGGAGCACAGGGAAAGGTGCTGCCGTGCAATATGTAGAATTCACCTGCTGCAGGATGGAAATCAAGGCAGGTCACCTGGGATTCCTTTCTGATTTCTTACCTGCAGTGTATGAATCCTACATATTGCAGGGTGGCATTTTTCATGCACTGCCCATCAGCATGAATAAGTTCTATGTGTCCAGGATAACATGGCCGACGCGACGTGGCGACCCTAGTTCTGACAGACCCGTCAGGCGTCAGCCATGGCATCATGGGTAGATTAGTGAAGGTATTTCCCTCCTGTAGCATACTGCAGGGCAGCAGCATTCATGTGCTGCTCAGCGTGTATTGATGGCAGCTGTCCAGCGTAGCGCAGCGGATGGAGCTTCGAAGCTGCCAGACGTCACTTGGCAATGCTATTAAAAAAATACTGCGAGATAATAATATCTATTACCAAATCAAAGCGACCAAGGAGTAAGCGATAAGCCGCACGGTGACGTCTGTCCTGAGAGCGCAGCGACAACGTGACTCACTGGCTCTGCGAGTCTCAGTGGAAAACCCCGCGTGGATAAATCAAAACCAGCTACACCCGTCTCAGATTCCACCAAATCTGTGCTGATTTGGTAAACACACCGGGGGCATCTCTAACATATTGGGCAGGGGTCAAGTCCTGGGAAAAAAAGTGAGGGAACTCACCCACGAATTCCACAACCCCTATTACCTGAAGAAAATATATATATATCACGAGTATAGCAGTGCGTGCCGGTGATACCATTTTTATTGGGTTAGCATTACATTTAAAAGACAAGCTTTCAAGAGTGTAAACTGGAAACTATACTGATCAGTGAAAGGTATCACTACGTACAGGTATACTCGTGATTGTGGCAACTGGACTAACGCATTATATATATATATATCCAGGCACAGACCCCCCCCAGAATTATATACACAGCGCTGAATGCCCAGAATAACATTCACAGCACTGAGCCCCCAGGATAATATACACAGCACTGAGCCCCCAGAATAATATGCACAGCACTGGTTATATGGATATATTTTCCCCAGTTATTTATTTATTTTATTTATTTATTTATAAAGGATTTTACCAGGAAGGATACATTGAGATTTCTCTCGTTTTCAAGTATGTCCTGGGTTCGAGAACATTGAGTGGTTACAGAAATACAAAATAGTAAAAGTTCACATGGATATAATTGCCCCCAGCTCATATGGGTATATATTGCCCCCAGCTCATATGGATAATGCCCCCAGGTCTCATGGATAATGCCCCCCCGCTATCATGGATAATGCCCCCCAGGTCTCATGGATAATGCCCCCCAGGTCTCATGGATAATGCCCCCAGGTCTCATGGATATTGCCCCCCCAGGTATCATGGATATTGCCCCCCAGGTCTCATGGATATTGCCCCCCCAGGTCTCATGGATATTGCCCACCCCCAGGTCTCATGGATAATGCCCCCCAGGTCTCATGGATATTGCCCCCCCAGGTCTCATGGATATTGCCCCCCCAGGTCATTGCCCCCAGGGCTCATGGCTATTGCCCCCAGCTCTCATGGCTATTGCCCCCAGCTCTCATGCAAATTGCCCCCAGGTCTCATGGATTGTGCCCCCAGGTCTCATGGATATGCCCCAGGTCTCATGGCTATTGCCCCCAGGTCTCATGGCTATTGCCCCCAGGTCTCATGGAAATTGCCCCCCAGGTCTCATGGCTATTGCCCCCAGGTCTCATGGCTATTGCCCCAGGTCTCATGGAAATTGCCCCCCCAGGACTCATGCATATTGCCCCAGGTCTCATGGATATTGCCCCCCAGGTCTCATGCATATTGCCCCAGGTCTCATGGATATTGCCCCCAGGTCTCATGGAAATTGCCCCCAGGTTTCATTGATTGTGCCCCCAGGTCTCATGGATATTGCCCCCCAGGTCTCATGGATATTGTCCCCCCAGTGACATGGATATTGTCCCCAGCTCACCTCTGCTTCTTCTGTGGCTGCTGCCGCTGCCGCCGCCGCCGCACATTGCAGGCGACCGCGTGCTTCCTGCTTCAATGCCGCTGACAGGAAGTGAAGCCGAGCGACTCCACTTCCGGTCAGCGGGCCGTTCTAACAGGATGCACGCGGCCACCGGCAATGTGCGGCGGCGGCGTTCGGGCTCGGGCCACAGCGGGAACGCTGCGTTCCCGCAGCGTTCCCGCTGTGGGAGAAGTGCGGGAACGCCGTTCCCACGCGTTCCCGCTCGACTCGAGCCCTGATATTGGGGACACATGGGACGGTGGGTAGAAGGTTGGGTTAAGAGTAAGAGCTTCCCAGCAGGTTGGTTTTTATGTAGTGACTGTGCAGGGACTTAAAATCAATCATTTCTCAGAGCTGGGGAGAAAGTAAAAGGTTTTGGGGAAACCCGGAGTCTTTGTACGGTTTGTTGTCTTTCGTTTGGCCGGAGAACGGAGAAAATTCCCACAGTATTAATGCAGAGCGCTTCCTCCTGGGGGAGGATGATCAAGGTCGGGGTCAGACGAGTGCAGTTCAGAGAGGAAGAAACGTGAGCGTGGATGTTCTGACCACCTTGCTGAGCGCAGTCACTGGAGGGGATGCTGACGACGGCGCTTTAGCGCAGACCTGAGCATCCTGGAGCCTGTCGGCCACTACGGGACAGGCTGCTGGATTCACCGCCTGCCTGTAATCATCGGTTAAAAAAACCGGACACTAAAGGGAGATTAGCCAATGCCAATTTTTCCCCTTAGCGTCCTCGTTTTAGCTGTAGGAAGCTGATAGTGCCCTAACATGGTTTAGAGCAGGGATCCATCATGGGAGATGTAGTTCCAAAACATCTGGAGGTCCAAGGTTGCTGACCCCTGGCTTAGGGGGTGATGGGTTGTAAGCTTAATGAGGTATCTGACTTCAGAAAGCACCAGACTGTTCCATCCTCCCATGGCAGCAGTTTTTTTGAACAAGGGGCTTGTGTTTACCTTCCGGCCGTGAGTATAAGTTTTTGGTAGGGATTGAGGTTAGGCGACATCTTTTTTCCCTCAATGTGCTACGGAATGCAAGTCCCATCATCCCATAAGCCGGGCGTAGCTATAGCAACGCAGAGTAAACACTTTCCGTACATACATCTACTATAAATAAATGGCCGTGTGCCCCGCAGAGCCGGGTGATTCATGAGCCTGGGTGAATCACTGGGTGTAACCGGTAAACAGAGAAGAAGGGGTGTGAAAACCCCAAAACACTTGGGGCAATTGGTGTATTGTTTACAGGTGTATTAGCACACCTCGGCCACTTATTTCTGTCATCATGGGATTAAGTGACAGTGGGGGTATCGGCATTTAACATGGCCGCTCATGCAGGGTCCCTCAGGGAGGCCAAAGTAAACACAGAGATAACAGGCCGCAGTGACAGGCCTGGGAGCAAGAACTAGGGTTGCCACCTGTCCAGTTTTCACCCGGACAGTACGGGTTTGTAATCATGTGTTCGGGTTTCAGACCCCCTCCCACCCGGACACATGATTCAGGGCTGGACTGAATACCAGTGAGTGCCTTTATGAGTGTATACCATCGAGAGCCTTTGGGACTGCATATCTGTGAGAGCCTTTGTGACTGTATACCTGTGTGAGCGCCTGTGCCTGTGTGTCTGAGTATATCAGTGTTAGGTTCTCCATGTGTGTATGTGAGTCTGGCAGTGTCTTTATCTGTGTCTGTCAGTATGAAAATCATTTATGGATCCCACACTTTAGCAGTATTTGGGTCCGGGGTCCCTGAAGAATGTATGAGCAAGTGGTCATCACCCAACTCAAGGATTAAGAGCGTTTTATTCCACCCAAGTGGACCAGGTAAAGTTTCAACTCTGAATGAGTCTGTGTCAAGATTCTCATCTGGAATCTGTAATAAAAAAACAAATAGGTCCGAGAAGAAGTTGAAGAACCAGATATGAAGTGAATTTGCAAAACCAGTTAAAGAATCTATACTCCCCTCTTGTCCTGCAGTGCAGAGGACAGCACAATCCACGAATGTCTCCTGCTTTCTCTTACGTTAGAATGCTGAGACAGAATACAGCCACAATGTGCATGTGTAACTGGATGCTGACCCAGCCGTGTGAATGTCATCACAGGGAGAACTCGGTCATCCTTCAAACGCAAAGGGCTAAATTACGATCTACACGCAAACGTTAACGCTCACTTGCTTGAGCATTAACATTTGCTGCGGTGTTTACCGCATAGTACAATCCAAACACAAACGGTTAAGTAAGGCTAGGGTCAGCCGAACGCATTTTTCACGTTGTCCGTGAAAAAGTGCGTTCGAACGAACGTACGTATTTTTTCCCGGAATACGCGATAGCGGTCATACGATGCGCCTTGTCGTCCGTGATTTTGTACGGATCATCAATAAAACCCTTTCTGCGTCTGGACGTTATGTTGGCCGGACGTGTGCAGCGTCTGACGTCTCCCAATAACGCAAACACGCCGCTATGCGGCCGCAGCGCACTCTGTACGTCAGTAGTAGCGGTTTGACGTTCTCGAAAAAATGCGTTCGTTGGCCACTTGCGTTGCACGGACGAACTTTCGTGCGGCCGTTCGTCGTATGTTCCCCGGCATTGGACGTCATTTGCTGCTAGCACGGCCGTGATTTCGTGCGGCTAAACGCACGTGAAAAATGCGTTCGTCTGACCCCAGCCTAACCCGTTAGCGTTTGGTACCTTGCGCTTCTCTGAACGAGGTTACTGTACTTTGTGCTTCCTATACTTAACATGAGGAGCGCAAAGTGTTAGTCAGCGCTGGATTATAAAGTCCCAGCACGGATTAACGTCCGGCTCCGGTCAGCGGAAAGTTAACCAGAGCCAGGACTTGGTGTTAATGGATTCCGCTTGTGCAGAATCCGTTAAAACCAGCCTAAAAAATAAAAAAATTGCATCTAATACTCACCCTCTGTCCCGCGGCTCTGACTGTGGCTTCGAACGCCTCCTCCGTCCGGCGGGAGCAGGGAAAGACTGGGGGGGGGAAAGTCCCCCCAGTCTCTCTCTGCGTATCACTACGCAGGCCAGCCGGATCTCGCAAGGCGAGATCTGGCTGGTCATGTGACCAGCAGGGGGGATCTCAATGGAGTCCTATGGACTCCATCGAGTGGATGCTCGTGGCTGCGATTTTAACGTGGCCGCATTTTTTGCCCCTGCATTGTAATCCAGTGTAATCCAAGGGGGAAAACTACGGGTGCAGTTTTTCTTCCCTTGCACCTGCGTTTTAATGCCAAGATTGTAATTTAGCCCAAAGTGTGTTACTCTACATAAAAAATATGCCATGCGACGTTTGAGTTTTCGGGTTTGGCTTGAAGGAAAGGTGGCAACCCTAGCAAGAACACCTGTCTGTCACACCTAGGGTTACCAGGTCGGCCATGTTTCCCTGGACACATGTTACTGTTTCCTGCAGAGGGAAAAGTGCTGCCCTGCCACATGTATAATTCATATGCTGGAGGAACAAAATCACAGCAGGTCACCTGAGATTCCTCACTGAGTTCATACCCCCAGTTTATGGATTATACATGTTGCGGGGTGGCAATTGCCATCAGCATGAACAATTTATGTGTGTCCATGAAAACATGGTCGATCTGGCAATCCTAGTCACACCCTCTTACGAACATTGTTGAGGGATACTTGGGTATTAGGGGGTTATTCGCTAAGCATCATTGTTACACCAAAGTTCACCATAGTTGCACACTATCAGGGTTATTCAGAGAGCAGTGAAAAGCAGGAGAATGACTGGAGAATGGAAAATTCTAGGTCAAAATAGCCGATTTGGAAAGTGAGATGAATTGGAGAATTTTTCTGGTTTGGCTATTTTAACCTAGAATTTTCCATTCTCCAGTTATTCTCCTGCTTTTCACCGCTCTCTGAATAACCATGTATGGAAGCAGCAAAACAACGGTGAACGTCATGAACAAGGACACCACCGTCATTCGGCCAGAAGCGTTCGACTATGGTTGTAATCCATTTATCTTGTTCTGTCCGTGTTTGTAACTCCGGGGAATATACATTACTGTATATACTCTAAATAAATGTAAAATAAATAAAGTAATATTGTATTATTATTCTTTATTTATATAGCGCCAGCAAATTCCGCAACGCTGAACAATGGGGCACAATATAGACAGGGTTACAATACACTGACACTGAACAATATTTTGACAAACCAGTACAGGAGGAAACGAGGGCCCTATTCCCGTGGGAACTCACACTCTGGAAGGATTGGGGGTGGAAACAGGAGGAGAGGACTGCAAGGTGTGAGCGATGGACTGCAAGGTGAGAGCGATGGGCTGCAAGGTGAGAGAGATGGGCTGCAAGGTGAGAGCGATGGGCTGCAAGGTGAGAGAGATGGGCTGCAAGGTGAGAGCGATGGACTGCAAGGTGCGAGAGATGGGCTGCAAGGTGCGAGCGATGGGCTGCAAGGTGAGAGTGATGGGCTGCAAGGTGAGAGAGATGGGCTGCAAGGTGAGAGCGATGGGCTGCAAGGTGAGAGAGATGGGCTGCAAGGTGAGAGCGATGGGCTGCAAAGTGAGAGCGATGGACTGCAAGGTGCGAGAGATGGGCTGCAAGGTGCGAGCGATGGGCTGCAAGGTGAGAGTGATGGGCTGCAAGGTGAGAGTGATGGACTGCAATGTGAGAGTGATGGACTACAAGGTGAGAGTGATGGACTGGTTGGGACTGTGAGGAGTATTATTGAGTCGTGTGGTAGGCTTGCCTGAATAGGAATGTCGGGGGAGCGTTTTGAAGGAAGGGAAACTAGGGGAACAGTAGTTCCGAATGAGGGGGTGTCTGGGGATAATGTGGAGTAGAGTCCCATACCTGTGGAGAGAGGAGATACCATAAGGAGCACGGCAGTGATTAGAGGGTTTGTGGAGCATCCTGGCTGATAGTGTGGATGCAACTCCAGCTGTTAACTCCACTTTTGGACAAGGCCTCTTAGGAACAGGCTGAGAGCCCAGGCTCAGAGAGTCTGTTCCTGGTATTTAAGTGAGCCTAGAACTATACAGTTTATACTTTATGTAAATAAAATATATATAATACATATATAAATATAATATACTATAATATATGGTATATTGTTTCTATATCATATATACTATACTATATAAATATAATAAACGTTACCATATATACTATGTATAATGCATAAACAATATCATATTTAATATATAAATAAAATATATAAACTGTACCATGTATACTATATATAAATATATATGCAATATCATATATGCTAGACAATATATAAAGATTCGCCAGGGGACCCGCAGCCAGGATATCCACTTCTAATTGCTCCGGTGCTGACCGCCGCCGAGGGCATACATCTCATCAAAAGGGCTTGCACTCCTCGAGTCTTTAAGCTATATGCTTTTTTATTGTGGTAGTACAAAGTGTCGGGACTGAATCGTTGACCGTTGTACCAACACAATAAAAAAAGCATATAGCTTAAAGACTCCAGGAGTGCACGCCTTTTTAATGAGTTATACGATATATAAATATATAAACAATGTCATATATACTATATAAGAATAATATAAAAACAATACCATATATACCATACTATATAAATATAATAAACTTTACCATATATACTATGTATAAATATATAAACAATATCATATTTAATATATAAGTAAAATGTATAAACTGTATCCTATATATAATGAATGTCATATATAGAAATATAATATACAAACAATATCATAATGTATATACACTATATATATATATACGTACTTTAGGTAGAATATAAATATAATAAGTAAACTATACCACGTCTACTATATAATAAAAATATAATCTATACAATTTATACTATATATATATATATAAATATAAATGCATATACTGTACAAGATATATATATAATATATTTTTAATATAATGGATATAGCTAGTATAGTAAAAAAAAAAAAATCCCTGCTTGTACACAGGTGACTTAATGCGAACAACAGAGATTGATAGGGAGTAGATGTTTCCATCAGGTATTTTTAAAGTTTTTTTTGTATTCAGATCCTCCCAGATATGTACGCACTAAATGCAGCTCGCTGTACAAAATATACAGGTGTGTTCTGTTGGGAGCAGCACTCCCAACCACTCCCCCCCCCAACCCTCTTCCAAAAACTATATAGAGGGGGTTACAAAGGCTCTCTGTGCACAAACAGGCTACAGGCAAGACCGAGGAGCAATATCCGACAGCATCTGGTAAGCGTATACCCAACCCTCGCCTGATTTTTTTCCTACTGAACCAGCACAGTTATTTTTGGGAACATAAGATCTTTTTTCCATGATCCCTTCCCCCGCTCCAGATCTGTCTGGGATCTCAGGGCTTTGTTTGGACTCTTCTGAACCAGTTTGTTCGGGCTAAAGGCTTTCCTCTACGGCTTTATCACCCACTTCTGGATCTCCAGAGCTTCATCTGGGCTTTCATCCTGTTTCTGGGAACCTAATTTTGCATCTTCAAAATACGTCTGGATTATTCAAAGGATTCTTTTCACGTTTTGTCTCTTTTTTTTTTAGTTTTTTTTTTCCTCCAAGCTTTTTCTTCTTCGTCTTCACTTCAATTTCTGTCTCCTTCTGCAGGGAGGTCTTTTACCGCTTTGGAAATGTTCTGCTGTTTTCCCCAATAGCATCAAATCTAGGTCCATATCAGCCAAAAAACTCCAAACCTCTGGCCACATTAACGAAAAAACTCCAAACCTCTGGCCACATTAACGAAAAAACTCCAAACCTCTGACCACCTTAACGAAAAAACACAAAACCTCTGGCCACCTTAACGAAAAAACACAAAACCTCTGGCCACCTTAACGAAAAAACTCCAAACCTCTGGCCACCTTAACGAAAAAACTCCAAACCTCTGGCCACCTTAACGAAAAAACACAAAACCTCTGGCCACATTAACAAAAAAATCTAAACCTCTGGCCACCTTAACGAAAAAACTCCAAACCTCTGACCACATTAACAAAACACTCCAAACCTCTGACCACCTTAACGAAAAAACTGCAAACCTCTGGTCACATTATCAAAAAACTCCAAACCTCTGGCTACATTAACAAAAAACGCCAAACCTCTGGCTACATTAACAAAAAACTCCAAACCTCTGGCTACATTAACAAAAAACTCCAAGCCTCTGGCCACATTAACTAAAAACTCAAAGCCTCTGGCCACATTAACGAAAAAGCTCAATGTGGCCAGAGGCTTTAACAAAAAAACTCCAAGCCTCTGACTACATTAACGAGAAAACTCCAAGCCTTTGGCCGCATTAAACCAAAAATTCTAAACTTCTGGCCATCACCATCTTTAACACCAACCCGGGCCATCCTGACCAAGTATAGTCAAAAGCCATAGTCATCCGTCCAGTAACACCCAACGCCTGGTCACTTTATCCAGGAAGACCCAACCTTCTGGCTATGTCCACAACTCGTCCCAAACTCTTGTCACCTCCTTCAACAAACCCAAATCACTGGTCACGTCTGCCAAAAAACTCTGAGCTCCCTGTCTCCACTTTTTGAGTAATTCTAGAATTTTCGTCTCTCCCTCAGAACCTCCTGTGAATTGAAGGACCATGAAGCTACTACTCTCCGTGGGGTTTTGCTTAGGACTTGCAGCCGTGGGTAAGGCCGATTTCCGCTGATATTTTATGTCCTTGTTTATGTTCTATAAATGGAGGTCGTCGCGTCTGGCAGGATGAAGTGTCGTTGCTTTTATGTAGAACCTGCCTTTGGGTAAATGGGTGTAACACGGGAAGAGATCCAGGAGGTTTAGGTCTGAATTAATGTGTTTCTCGTGACCACGATACGCTTGGAAATTGCCACAGGGTGCTGGGAAAGGAAGGAAGGAAAGGTTGGGTTGTTGTGTTTCATATTTTTTTTTAACAGGTCTTCAATCCACTAAATGTTGTCCAGTTGGGTTATAGTGAGAAGGAATAATTTCGGGCAGTAAATGGGTGGGATGGTGGGGGCGTTGTCTCTTTATGACGAATCTGGAAATAGAAAATATTAGCAAAGGTTTATTAAAGTAACAATAGAGCAACGAAATTCTAAAAACGAAATGGTGATGCAGAGCACTCGTGTACACGGTGCTTGGGCCACGTTAGATCTTATATAAACCCCATGAATAGGGCGTGGAGGGGTGCGGCAAACACGAGCAATGTATCTTTGCGCACGTCTCATAAATCCTGTGGTCGTTTCAGGTTTTTTTAATTTCTAAAAACACATTTTCTTAACTTTATTTGAGCGAAAAAAAAAAATAACATTCATGTTGTAAAAAATGTGTTATTTTGTTTCGTTTACATGTCGAAAACCTAGTCAAACATGGCGATATACGCACGTTACAGTCACCGTGCCATGTTGCATGTTGGGCGAATGGGTCCTGACTGAGGGGCTTTATACACTGTACAGTGTTAATAAGTCTTAAAGATGGGGTTCCCGATCATTTTAAGATGGGAGATACCCACAGACCATATGATATAGTCCAGAGATCTCAAACCTTGCCCCCCCAGATGTTGTTGACTACATTTCCCAGAATTCCTTGAATGTAATAACGGGCCAGAGAACCACGGGGACTGTGGTTCAGAAGCATCTGGAGGACCAGAGTTTGAGACTAATGAAGGAGTCATTCGATTTACAGATTATGGAACAAAATCGAATCCTTTTCAGCAGATTTTGTTCCAGACATGACTCATGAGCCAGTGATGTTGTTGCATTGTTGCTTAACCAAACCCTCAAATTGTCTCAACAAAGGGATATCATGTTCACATGTCCTCCATGGTCCGTCTCTCGCAATGTCCCCAATCGCTGCTCTATTGTTCCTCCTAATCCAGAGTCAACATCTGAATGTCACAGTAAAACATGCCGTGCACCATGCTTGGCTGGCATTCTTTGGTTGGCACAGCGCACCAGCCCGGACCAGTTGGAATGTCGACATGGCAGTACAGGGTGCGGTCCCAGTAGAGGAACTTCATAGCACTATAGAGAGCTACAAATGCACGCAGCCAATGTAATGAGTATCTGCCACCCCCTGGTAGCTCTGCTCTTGAGAGTAAGTCTAAAGGCTCCTTGAAGGCTGACATAAGAAAGTAAATATTTGGAGTGCCAACATTACAAATACATGAACGAGACGAAAAACCTGCCAGTGGTTATGAAATCTCTATACCTGGGAGGAAGGGGGGTGGAGAAGCTTGATAAATTGCTCAGAAGAACGCGAGATAGGTAGCAGCAGTATATTGAGGCGTGGGGCCACCTGATGCACTCTTATCTTCTGCTGCCCGCCCTCCCTACCCTGGTATCATTTCAATAAAGACAAATATTCACCGTCTATTAAAGAGACGCTCTACTCATCCTGGCCACTTCAGTTTTAAAGTGATCAGGATGTAAGGAGTGCCCCCCCCCTCTTCCCAACTCCACCGAACTGGTGAAATCGCAGCGTGAAGTAGAGCAGTTCCCTCCACTCCATCTACCATCACCCAGCGATTTTCAGCCAAATTGCAGTAGCCGGCGTTGTAAACAAAGCCTGAAGTTGGAGATTTTTTTCCAATTTGGTTTCTTTGCCTAAAATATAGGTTAGTGTGGCCTCTACTCAAGGTCTACAACTCTGTCTGAAGACCCTTGTTGTTGAAGACAAGCTCTCAGTCCTCAGACCTCAACCAACCACTGGGTATCATCAGAAAACATTTAGTTCATCTGACATGGGGTTGTCGAAATGATAAACAATAAGACGGAGAATGTGTCGGATCGCAATGAGTCTTGTCCACCATAAACCACACCAATGACATTGATCGGAAACCTCTTTTGGTTATCAACATATGATATATCCAGTGCTTGTTGAAAGGTGTAGAGTCCTTTATGAGTCTCTAAACACGTCACTCAATGCTGGAAGGTGCGTGATACAGATCTCTGACAAAGCAAATTATGTTAATGATGTCTTTTGTGCATAGTATGTGGAACCGTCCTTTGTTTGCATGTTGCACAGTGTGATCTTTGTTTTTCACCTGTCTTTGTGGATGTACGACCAAGGATAATATCTCCTGTTTCATTTGCAGTAACGTCGTTGACGTGCAACGTGTGCAAGTTCCGTTTCTCGTCCTTTTGTGTCACCTCTTCATCTGTTGAGACCTGCACTGGAAACTGCTCCACCACCAAAGGCTATGTCGGTATGGAGTCTCCTATTTCCCTGAATGTAAAGACGGGTTTGCCAGGGGCTCTTTGTGACACTACAGATAACTCCATCTTTCATCGGCCTTTTACAAAGTTATTTTAACCCCTTAGTGACCGGGCGGTTTTACACAAATCCGTCTTTTAGTGACCGCTGCTGTTTTTACGTTTCTGCGCTGTTAGTGTTTAGGTCAAATTTTCCTCTTACTCGTTTATTCGACCCACACATATTATACACCCTTTTTCCTGCCATTAAATGGACTTTCTAGAAATACCATTATTTCCATCATATCGAATAATTTACTATAAAACAAAATATGAAATATGAGGAAAAAAATGGTAAAAACACACTTTTTCGTAATTTAATCCCCAAAATCTACAACCACCCAAAAGACCCCGGCTAAATAGGTTAAAAATTTTGTCCCGAGACTAGAAATACCCAATTTTTACATGCGTTTGCTTTTTAACCCCTTCACTGCTGAGACAGTTCACCTATGTGCGCTGCGCTCATTCTGACCATTTTGTGCTAATTATTTTTAGATGACAGCCTAGGTCCTATTTAATTAAACTCCCCCCAGACAAAAAAACTTTTTAAAAAGAAAACATTTTTTTATTTTATTTAATTTTTTTATTATTTTTTTTATTTTTTTTTTTTTTTTTTTTTTTTTTTAAATTTATTTTTAAAATCAAACCTGGTCATGTTTGGTATCATTTGAAAGGCCATAATCAGGCCTTTCAAATGATGTCAAATATGACCTTCTAGCTGCCATGGATCGGGAGATAAAGGGATCCTTAGGATCCCCTTATTTCTACATGGCAGCTAGATGGTTAACTGGCCCACTGACATCCTCACACATATGGTGAGGTTGTCAGTGGGTGGGGGGACCTGGAGGCTTGGCTGACATCCAAGATGCCAGCCCCCCTCCAGGTTTGAATCACGTTTTGGCGCCAATTGGCGCCGCAACGTGATCCGGCGGCGAAACTGTTAATTCCATACACCGCTGAAAAGGGGAGGCTCTCCCCTCTCCAGCAGTGCAAACGGCATCTCCCTAGCTTCAATAGCTGGGGAGATAGAGGACTCCGAAGGAGCCCGCCCTCCCCTCCATTGAAATGCATGGGGACGCCTGCTGATGACGTCACCACGCAGCGTGGCGATGTCATCAGCCTCGCCTGCCCATGTAAATCACATGGGCAGGCTTCCTCCCTGCCAGATCGCCGTGGGATCCAGCGAGGGAGGTGAGTATCGGGCGGGAGGGGGATTAGGCGCCGCTGACGTACCCTGTACGTCCGCGGGTCTAAGGGAGACCTGTGGACAGGACGTACAGGGTACGTCAGCGGCCCTTAAGGGGTTAATTTCATTCAATCCCTTCACTCCCAAAGCCGAGTTAACACGATTTTGCATTGTAATACATTGAAAAGCAATTATTAGCATATTAGACCCCATTTTCACACCTTCATAAAAGCAAGATTAGGATGCCCCCTTTTAAGAAACAGACTCCTTTGCTTTATCTCTCCTCAGTCACCCAGGAGACTGATAAAACAAGAGGCAAACCGAAGCCCTAAACCACACAGTAACAAAACATTAAACCACAAACCTGCAGCATTCCAGCAGCCAGGGATTTGTCAGAATACAGGGAGAGCCGTGGCGTCAGTCGCTGCTGTACAGGGATAAGATTCAGGGGTTATAATGATTGAAAATCCCTGTACAGTACAGATACAAGGTGTTGCTGTACTTGCCATACACAGGCATTATGCAGCACATACAGATACAAGGTGTTGCTGTAATTTCCATACACAGGCATTTCAATGGTTAATTGAAATATTTGGAGAGTTCCCGCACTTGCCTTATTTAGGACTAAACCCCTGGGCCTCCCATAATATAATGGTGGACTGATGACAGTCGACCTTCCATCATGCATGGACTCGTGTTGTTTTGACTCCTCCTACATTCAGGCACATATACACAAGCACTCCATACATTCATGCACAGTGCCACTCCACACAACTCGACTAGAGCTGCCTTTGACTTTGCCTTTTGAGAACGGACATTATTTCTGCACAAATGCCCGTGTGACCACCTCGCTGTACCTAAGGAGGATAGGGCTTTGTAGACCCGTCTCACATCCCTCGTAGCAGCTCGATAGGTTAGGAAAATCCACAGTGGTTGTAATGTACATTAAAAGTACACACATTACATTATGTGGCCCTCCCAGTCGATCCATCGGAGCTGTACGATGGACGCTAGGGGGGGTCACATAGGACGCCCTTAGTGCTGCCGTGTAGGCCCAACCTTAGTGAAAACCAAAAAGAAACTACTGTCGCAGTCGAGTTTTAAGTCGTTTTGAACTATCCATGCTTCAATGTTAAAATATAGAATAGTACACTGTGATCAGGCAGTAGCTTGATGTAAGCATCCCACTTCTGACACCATCTAACATTTTTCACCTCTGATTTTTGTCTGGACAGGTACTCTGCACTTGTTCTCCAAACTGTCCTGTGATGCTGCATGTGAAGCCAAGAATAAAACAACGGATTCCGTCTTCAGTTACGAATACAGCGTTGACTGCTGCAGCACCGACAAGTGTAACAGTGGCAGCTCGGCCAAGCTCTCACTGTCTCTCGGCGTGGGAATGCTACTCATGTGGCTCCTCAAAGCTCTGTGAATGGATACCATTCCTAAGGTCAATCTATGAAGGGGAAAGAAGGGTTTCCAGACTGCCCACCACTGCTTTAACTCTACATTGATTAACTTAAATGTAAAATGTTACATCCCAAACTCTAGACTGTGATTTCTCCCAAAGACGATCCGGGGTTCCGTATGAAACGAGGGCTGGGTGGCTGGCAACCATAAGGCTAGAGAGAGGTACATTGAGGGTCATCAACACCTAGATGTCCATCATTGGTATCTCTGACTAGAAAAGAGCGAGTATATGACCAGGAAGTCAAGTGTTTTTTAGAGGTGTGAGCTTCATGGACATTTGGATACCCACTTTGGCCATATGTGGAACTGAAGACAAACAGCACTCACTTGCCACCAACCCCCGTCAGAATGGCCCATGACTTCTTTTCTCTCTGGTTTTTATTTTCTATGTGGCAGCCAGTAACTTTTTATATAAATATATATATACATGTATAAATAATAGAAACACAAGCTTGTAGTCAGTGGGGGCTTTTAATCATGAACGTACGTGCAGGGGGAATTGTTGAGTTCTATTCCTGTGAACATGAGGTCTTCCGTTTGCACTGATTCACAGAGAGGTCTCTTGCGTTGCCTGTGTATCACAGTGATTCGTGCTTCAATATGTATATGTTTGGTCAGAGGAATTAAGGGAGGCAAAAACACACACAATAATAAATTTTTATTTGTTCCGACTTTGAGTTTCTTGCATCGTTGGTGTCCTTGAGTGTTTGGTATGTAGCGATGGAATGTGTCTTTGTTGCCCATGGCCGAATCAACTACGGGGCTGTTGAAGCCAACAAACAGTTGTTTCAGCACCACATGCATCCAACCCAAGAGTCCAAAGGCTGGAGGCACTTGGTGTCCAAATCGTTCCATTTTGGTGTGATCAATATAAAAGGGGAACTATGATCCTCGGTGAAGTAGCTGAGCTTCATCTCTCTATGTGCTGAGACAACCAACAGGTTTATTCAGGGAGCACTAAAATGTCACCAACATTTCGGTGCTCTCCAGTTCCCTGCACTTCGGTAGTCCGATTCGCTGGCCCTGCAGTGAATTCTGCATTCACCGCAAGGTCCCCGAAGTGCAGGGTATAAAACGCTGAACACATCCGAAAAAGTGGCGAAAACCCACCAAATCGATCCGTAAAACCACCGAAAAAACACCAAATCAATATGAAAACCTGCCGATTGCATCCGACGATGCACCGCAAAACCGCCGATTTCTTCCGAAAAAAGCCAACGACGCACCAAACAGAGCACCGACCAGCCGCCAGAAAACGCTGTCAAGCCGACGAACGGGTAAAAAAAAGACCGCAACTTTAAAAGGTGTTCAGAGAAAAAAAAAACTACTGCATAAATATGCCTGGGAATAATATAAACAGGGTTATTCAAAGAGATCCGAATGGCTGAAGAAAGGTAACCGAACGCTGAAAATCAGCGTTCGGTTACCTTTCTTGGCCATTCGGCTTTTCAGAGAGCAGGCATTTCGCCAAATCCTGGCGAATTGCCTGCACATACGGTGCCTGTTCGGTGCCTGTTCGAGGGCAGTGAAATCCCCATGAAAAAGCACTGCTTCGTCTATTCAGAGAACACAAACCAGCAGTGAAAGGTTCCCCTAATGCCCTGCCATTCGGTGGTTTAATTCGACAAGTTTATTCAGGCGAATCCCATAGGCTTCAATGTTAAAAATATTCCCGTTTTAATTCAATATCTAATAAACCGTTCAGTATAAAATTCTGCAGTAAAGAGTCTCTTTATTTATAGATTTTTTAGGATATTTGAAGCATTTTTCTGTATTTTTTCTTTTTAAAAAAAGCCTGATTTTTTTTTAACTTAACTTCTTTTTTCTGTAACAGCCCTTTTTATTATCATTCATTGGATCATATATGTAAATTTCAGACATTTTCGCTCAGTAGTTTCTTTGCAAACAGCGTTTCACTTTTCAAACATTCAAGCAAACTGTTTTCCTAATTTATTCACTGCCTTCTTCTGCGGCGTCGGCTTTTTCCGTTGGCTTCGCTGCGTGTGATCGGCTCCTGCTAGGGTTTTTCCGGAGTCTTCGATTGGTTAATCCAGATGTTTTTACTGATTTTCGGCGTGCATTCGCCGGGTTTTCGTCAGGTTTTCAACGGGTTTTCGGCAGCTTTTCCCTGCACTTCGACAGCCCTGAAAGGCTGTCTAAGGCTGGGGTCAGACGAGCGTAGTGTTCACGTCCGTGATTGCGCCTAAAAGTACGTCCGTGATAGCATGAAAGAAAGTCCATTGGAGCCTGACACATGAAGTACGTCCGCACTGAACTGCGGACGCACAACGGCCGCGGCAAACGGACGCAGGTTAGGCAAGAACGTAATACTGCTAGAACGGACGTGCGGAGTGCGCCATGTCTACAACGTCCGCATAGCTTTGTGTGTGAGTGATGGAGCATGGTCAGACGGACTGCATTTATACGTCCAGCATTTTTGACGGACAGAATGTTTTTTCATTGTAATTTATTTTTCCCTCCTACATCCGTCAAAAAATAACTTCAGTGAAAAAACGGACTGTGTGACCACTACTGCGTCATCCGTACTGACGATGTCCGTACTGCACGGACGTACAGCCCGTAGAAATCACGCTCGTCTGACCCTAGCCTTACAAAAGATATTTAGACATGACCTGAAGTTGCTTTGCTTGTGACTGATTTTGGTGTCTCTCGCCATGACGTGGCGCAGCATAGCGCAGCATCTTACTTCAATTTTGATATATAAGAAGAAACTTGAAAAAGGTTTATGGCATTCCATATATGGTAATTATATTCGAATTTTAAAATTTAACAAGCCCCGTGGTGCTTGCTGAATACACCGCAGGGTCGCCGAAATGGGAAAGCCGATTTGCACCGTATTGAAGAAAACGAAAAGTCACCGAACTCGCGGTGACTTTCCGATTCTCTTTGAATTACCCTGATAAGCTCCTGTGAATTTAAAATAAATAAAAAGGTCTGCTACACAAAAAAAAACCACAAAAAAAATTTCACTCAAAAAAATGCCTAAAAAATGAATAAATAAAGAGACTTTTTGCTGCAAGTGAAAAGAATAAACGGTTGAATTAATATTTAATAAAAACTGGGAATAAAAAAAAAAATTCAACTTTTAAAAGGTGTTTGGAAAAAACACCTACGGCACGAGTAAGCCTGGGAGTAGTATAATGTCCTATGAATTATAATAAAAAGGTCTGTTACTTATTTGGAGCCCATGGGAGGTATATGAGAAATCGATCGATGGGTAAGGGGAGAGGGCACTTGAAGCTTATTATTGGGTCTGTGGTGACCTTAATGATATATGTTGTGAGAGAGGAGGGAATGGGAAGAGGGTAAGAGTTATTTTAGATTTTTTTTATTATTATTATTTTGGGGAGGGGATATTAATATATAAAATGATATGTGAAAAATGATTGTAGTTGATATATTTTTCCGGTTCATATGTCTTCAATAAACAAATTTAAAAAAAAGGTCTGTTACAGAAAATAAAAGCAAAAAAAATTTCACTGAAAAAATGCCTAAAAAAAAAATAAATAGACTTTTTGCTGCAAGTGAGAAGAATAAACATTTGAATTAATATTTAACCAAAACAGGGAATTTTTTTTTTAAACCTATAGGGTTCGCCTGATTAAACCTGTCGAACGAAAGCACCGAAAATAATTTCTCTGGTGTCTCCGAATGGATTAACCATTGCTTCTCTGTGAGGGTTTCACTGCCGTCGAACAGGCAGCGTGTTTTGCTGGCAATTTGGCAAACCGCCTGCTTTTTGAGTAGCCGAATGAACCCGAAATTGCATCGCAAAGGGAAATTTACTGTTTGGTGACATTTGGGGGCCAGTTTGGCTCTCTTTGAGTAACCTTTGAGGAGGCCTTGGGTGGAAAGCAGCGGTGGGATGCGAGAGGCATGAAGACGGGGCAAAGTATAAGAGGTGCTAAGAGGGATAGGACACAGGCACGTCAGATTCTTCGGGTTTGCACCCATGCAGCCCTAAGGCTGGGGTCAGACCAGCGCACTTTTAACGTGCGTTCTGGCGCACTTAATCACGGCCGCACTAGCAGCAAATGACGGGCAATGTCGGCCAATATACGAAGTACGGTCGCACAAAAGTCCAGCCGCGCAACGCAAGTGGAATTTGAACGCATTTTTTCGAGAATGCAGAACCGCTAGTACGGACGTACAGAGTGCGCTGCGTCCGCTAGCGGCGTGTATGCGTGATTTGGAGACGTCAGACGCTGCTAATGTCCAGCCTACATAATGTCCAGACACCCAAAGTTTCCTGGTTTGGATCCGTAAAAAATCACGCACAAAAATGCGCATCGTATGACCGTTTTCACGTATTCCGTGAAAAAATACGTCAATGGGTTCGGACGCACGTTTCGACGGTTGCTGCGAAAAATGCGTTAGTCTGACCCTAGCCTTAATCAGCACCGCTCTGTCCACATGAAATTCCTGCAGAAGGACCCAGTGGCCTTCATGAGGAGACACTGGGGGCTGTATCAGCTGGTGTGAGCTAAAACGCCAACGCTACATGAAAAATCTAGCGCGAGTCGCTAAAAGGAAGCGCCTGACAACCCACCAACAGAGATCACCTTGTCTGCGGGAGTCCGTGTACAAGATTCACTAGGGCGCGTTAGGGAAACGCTGAGTCCTGGGCTTAGACCCCGCGCTAATGCATTGTATGGTTAAAAGTAAAAAGCGTTCCAGTACAAACAAGCCTCGTTTTTTTAAAAAAAAATTATCAGAACGCCGAATTTTGCCTGAAAAATTCATAAGAATACCTAAATTGAAAAAAAAAAAAAACGGCTTTTTGCTGCGGATTAAAGAAATAAATGGTTGAATAAATAAAGAATAAAAATGATAATTTTTTTTCCATTGAATCCTATGGGCTTCGCACACGGCAGGTTTTCCTATACAATGCATATTCTCACGTTTCCCCGAAGCGTGCCGGTTTAACCATACAATGCATCTTTTACATGTAAACTGCATCCAGCGAGTCGATAGACACACCTACGCGGCATTCCTTTCAATCGCCTGTTAGGCTAGGGTCAGACGAACGCATTTTTATGTTGTCTGTGAAAAAGTGCGTTCGAACGAATGGACGCATTTTTTCACAGAATACGTGATAGTGGTCATACTATGCGCATTTTCGTCCGTGATTTTGTACGGATCATCAATAAAACACTTTTTGCATCTGGACGTTATGTTGGCCGGACATTAGCAGCGTCTGACGTCTCCTAATCACACACACACGCCGCTAGCAGACGCAGCGCACTCTGTACGTCAGTACCTGCGGTTTCACGTTCTCGAAAAAATGCGTTCATTTTCCACTTGCGTTGCGCAGCCGGACTTTTGTGCGACCGTACTTCGTATATTGGCCGTCATTGCCCGGCATCTGCTGCTAGTGCGGCCGTGATTAAGTGCGCCAGAACGCGCGTTCGCACTGCCTCAGTCTGACCCTAGCCTTAATTGCCTGGTAATTTTGGAACCCTTTGTTCTCCCTTTCCTGTCAGTTAACACCAGGCTTGAGCAGTTGGTACATTTTTGCAATTAGTTGCAGCGCTAATATTATCGCCGGGACCAAACGATCTGTTGGTTAGAATAGCGCTAGTGCTCTGTAGCGCTGCCCGTGTTAAGTATAGGAGGCGGGAAGTACAGGAATCGGTAATTACCGCTCGCTAAGTGGTTTTCGCCATTTGTAGCAAGAGGCAAACGATCTGTTGGTCCAGCGCTAGACTGAATTTACCTGGCGCTAACGCAAAAACAGGAAAAAAGAAAAAAACAGCATCACTTGTTTTATAATGAATTTATAATGTGTTTATAATGTGTTTTATAATGTGTTTATGATGCGTTTGTAATGTGCTTAACAATGTGTTTAACAATGCGTTTATAATGTGTTTTATAATTTATTATTAATGCGTTTAACAATGCGTTTATAATGTATTTATAATGTGTTTTATAATGTGTTTATAATGCATTTGTAATGTGTTTAAGAATGCATTTATAATGTGTTTGTAATGTATTTATAATACGTTCATAGTGTGTTTAACAATGCGTCTATAATGTGTTTTATAAAGTATTTATAATGCGTTTATAATGTATTTATAATGCGTTTATAATGTGTTTAACAATGCGTTTATGATGTGTTTTATAAGGTGTTTATAATGCGTTTATAATGTGTTTGACAATGCGTTTATAATGTGTTTGTAATCTATTTATAATGCGTTCACAATGCGTTTAACAATGCGTTTATAATGTGTTTTATAATGTATTTATAATGCGTTTATAATGTGTTTATTTGTGTTTATATAATGTGTTTATAATGTGTTTGTATAATGTGTTTATACTGTGTTTTATAATGCGTTTATAATGTATTTATAATGTGTTTGTGTTTATAATGCATTTATAATGTGTTTTATAAAGTGTTGTATAATGTGTTTATAATGTGTTTTATAATCTGTTTATAATGCATTTATAATGTGTTTATAATGTGTTTAGAATGTGTTTTGGAATGTGTTTTCTAATGTATTTATAACGCGGTTATAATGTATTTATAATTATTTATTTATTTATTTATTTATTTATTTATAAAGGATTTTACCAGGAAGGATACATTGAGATTTCTCTTGTTTTCAAGTATGTCCTGGGTTCAAGTACATTGAAGTGTTACATTTACAGAAATACAAAGTAATACAATGTAAGATATTAACAACACAAATATACAGATTAACAGAAAATAAATATGTAGGAAATATAGTCACTAGGTTACATGTTTACAGGTGCATTCTGTATTGAGGTATGTTAATAGGGAAATTTTGAGTGACTTAAGACTGGTGGAAGATTTGATGGTGTCTGGGAGGTTATTCCATAATTGTGGTGCTCTGTAGGAAAATGAGGACCGAGCCACTGTCTTTTTGTAGTGTGGTATTGCAAGTAAGGTGCTGGTCCTGGATCGGAGGTTATAGGATGAGGGAGCTGCTGGGGGAAGCAGTCTATTCAGGTAGGGTGGCAGCTTCCCAGAGATGCTCTTAAACACCAGGCTGGAAAGGTGAAGGGTGCGTCTGGATTCTAGCGATGGCCAGTTTAGCTGTTTTAACATGTCACAATGGTGGGTCATGTAGTTACATTGTAGCGCAAAGCGGCAGAATGAGTTATACAGTGTAGTAAGTTTATGAAGGTGTGTTTGCGGGGCGGCTGCATACACTACATCTCCGTAATCAATAGCCGGCATAAGCATTTGCTGTACAATCTGCTTTCTTACCGCGGGACTCAGGCAGGATTTGTTTCTGTACAGGGCGCCTAGTTTGGGGTAAAGTTTAGATGAGAGTTTTTCGATGTGGGGGCCAAAGGATAGATTAGGGTCCAACCACATACCTAGATATTTGAGAGAAGTGACTGTGGTCAGTGTGCCATTTGATATTGTCCCAACACATAGATGGGGATTTTGCAATTTGTGTAGTTTAGGTGCTGTTCCAAAGAGCATCGTTACAGTTTTGTCAGTATTTAAAAAAAGTTTTTTGTATTTGATCCACTTTTCTACCTCTGTGAATTGTTCTTGCAGCACGGCCTCCAGCTGCGGGAGATTTGGTTTGCTGGTATAGATCACAGTGTCGTCTGCGTACATATGTACAGTTGAGGCTTTGCAGATGTTGGGCAGATCATTTATGAATATTGTGAATAGCAGGGGGCCTAGTATTGAGCCTTGGGGTACACCGCAAGTGACTGGGAGCGGGAGGGAGGAGCTGCCAGAAATTGACACATATTGTGATCGGTCGGATACATATGATTGAAACTAGGGATGTGCGTTTCGGGTTTCGGAATTTCGGAATTTTCACGAAATTTCCCGATTCGTGTTTTCGGATGCGGCCGAATTTCCGAAAATTTTTAGATCCGAAAATTTCAGATCCGAAATGTTTTCCGAGCCGAAACGAAAATTTTCGGATTTTTCGAATGGACTTGAAATGTGTCAAACACGGAGACCAGATTTTCCGAAAAACGAAAATTTTCCGAAAAACGAAAATTTTCTAAAAAACGAAAATTGTGTAAAAAACGAAAATTTCTGAAAAACGAAAATTTTGTAAAAACGAAAATTTCTGAAAAACGAAAATTTTCCGAAAAACGAAAAGTCGATACAAAAAACGGGCAAAATGACACGAAAAATACGAAAAATGGTCGATATTCCGAAAAATGTGCAATTCCGAAAAACGAAAATTTCTGAAAAACGAAACTTTTGTAAAAACGAAAATTTCTGAAAAACGAAAATTTTCGAAATTACGAAAAGTCGATACAAAAACCGAGCACAGTGACACGAAAATACGAAAAATGGTCGAAATTCCGAAAAAAAATGTACCCGAAAACCGTGCCGAACCGAATCGAATCGAATCCGAAATCGGTCGAAACGGGCCGAATCGAAAAGTTTAAAAATCCGAAAAATCGAACCGAATCGAACCGAAAAAAAAATCGGTGCACAAGCCTAATTGAAACCAGGTTAGCGTGCGATCACCAATGCCAGAGTTTTTAAGTTTTTCTAACAAGATGCCATGGTCTACCGTGTCAAAGGCCTTGGCAAAATCAAGGAAGATGGCTCCAGTTAGGTTTCCTTGTTCCATCCCAGCTTGGATATCATTGCAGACTTTTAAAAGCGCGGTTGTGGTTGAGTGATTTGGGCGAAAGCCTGATTGATCCGGGGTTAAGTAGTTCCAATATTGATAATAATCACGTAATTGTGTGTAGACACATTTTTCCAAGACTTTTGACATTACAGGGAGCAACGATATTGGACGGTAGTTGGATACCAAAGTACTGTCACCACTTTTATGGATAGGTACCACTCTTGCAGTCTTCCAGAGCTTGGGTATGTAACCAGTTGCCAGTGACTCATTTATTAGGGTTGCGACTGGATTTGCAATTGCTGGCGCACTGATTTTCAGCAGCATTGCTGGTATTTGATCAGGTCCAGACTGGTATTTCATTTTTTGCTTACGGAGAAGTTTAGTAACGACACTGACAGGCACTGGTCTAAAACTGAATTCCTGTCTGATACAGGGACTTTGCACAGTTGGGGGGGCCTGACCTGCATGAGGCCTCTCTGATTGCATGTCATTTCCTAGCTTGGCAATCAAAGTGGTGGCACATCCAACAAAATAATCATTAAAGGCATTTGCTACATCTAGCGGGTGTTGCAGGGTCTGGTTGTTTACTTTGACAGCAGCTGGCTAGGAGTGGACTGGGGGTGCTTGTATGTTACTTATGGTTCTCCAAAAGTTTCTAGGGTTTGAGATGTTATTGTTTAGATTTTCATTGAAGTAATGGGCTTTGGCCATTTTTGTTTGTTTTGTGCATTCATTCCGACATTTTCGGTATTCGTAGTGATCGTTCATGGAACCAGTACTCTTGAAATTTGACCACCGTGAATCTCTAAGCTGGTACATTAGAGTAAGATCAGCTGTAACCCAGGGGAGATGAGTCCCTTTTACTCGCACTTTACGCAGCGGGGCATGGGAATTCCAGACTTGCAGGAGCTCAGACTGAAAGTATTCAACTGCACAGTCTAGGTCTGGGATTAGGTTTAGCCTGTACCAGGGGAGCTGTTTGAGATCACTTAGGAAGGATTCAAGAATAAATTTCTTGAAAGACCTGGTGGTTATTACCTTTGGGGTAGATTCAAGGCCTTAATTTTGCGCACGCAGTACACTAGACAATGGTCACTAAAGCTATTAGCAAGAACGCCTGACTCCTGTATTCTATCAGGAGAGGAGGAGAGAATCCAGTCCAACAAGGTATGGTTGGGGCTTTTCATATTAATGCGAGTGGGGGAGGAGATTAATTGAGTTAGCTGCAAAGTTTTAAACAGCGAGCAGTGTTTATTGTTTTTAGGATTTAGCCAATCTGTATTAAAATCGCCAAGGACCAGCAGTTCACTTTTTTGGTTTTGGGCAAGTAGGTTATTAAGGATTTGAGATATGTCAGAGAGGGAGTGCACTGGAGAGCTCGGTGGCGATAGAACCCAGCAACAATGATTGATTTACTGAATGGGATCTCAATTATACCAGAGAAGAAATCAAAGGTGACAGGAGAGCTAGAAGTCTGTAATGGGGTGAACTTTATGGACTCCTCAACATAAATAACAATTCCCCCTCCTCTCTTTGCTCTGTCTTTTCTAAAACATGAATACCCCTGTATTGATATGGCAGAGTCTGGTACTTTTGGGGTTAACCATGACTCTGTGAGCACAATGATTTTGGGTTTGTAATAACAACACCAAGCCTGAAGCTCATCCAATTTAGGGAGTAAACTGCGGATGTTACAGTGCACAAATGAGAGGCCTTTTTTAGTGGAGAGACTAAAGGTTGTGTCACCTATAGGACCAGGGTTAGTTTCCACATCGTTTGCCAGGGAAAGTAGCAGAATAAATAGGAATTTGGAAAGTGTTTTCTTTTGATAATGTGGTTGCAGAGTTTTAAATCTTTGTGTGGGGTAGGAGGGCTGGATTTTAACACTCTCCACCAGCACTCAGCTGATAGGTTAAAAGAACTGAGCAGGCTGTGGTGTATTGGCACTGGTTTTCCATCCTGGGGCAATTGGAAAGGTGTATAGAAGGAGAGAGTAGCTTTAGAGAGAAGGGATGATAAAGAAAAGAGAAGCAATAGTGGGATAAACATTATAGTGAAAGGTGTTGGAGGCGAGTAAACAGGAAATAGAGGAGGTACCAGAGTAAATGGTGTAGGTTGCTGCGATATCACATGATCAATTAGTTGGGTATATATCAAATGAAAACCTTGGGGTGGGTGGGAGCAAAGTCCAGCTGGATGAGGGTACTGAGTTGTTCTGTGCAAGGGCCTGGTGCAAACACTGAGTGAGGTTGGGGTGTGTGCTGAAAGAAATCAAGATTGCAAAATAGCATCACATTGGGTTGAAACTGTCCAGGAACCTAGGGGGGAGTTTGTAGGGGGCAATAAAAGTTAAGGTTCGTTGAACAGGACATTTGGGCAGAATTGCAGATTTAGAACAAATGGGTAGAAAATGTAGAATTCAGATAGCATTGCAACAATTCAAATATACATAAAGATACACTTGTGTGCCATACATATATATATATATATATATACACACATATATATATGTATCACACACAAACACATACAGTGATATTACAGAGTTAACATCTATTTATATGTGTTTTTTCATGTGTTGTTTTTGTCTCATGTGCTTTTTTTTCATGTAATCCAGTTACAGTTTATGTTATTGGTAGATTTTCTCTTAATGTCTCTTTCCGTTATGTTTATGTAGTGAAAGGCTTTATTTACATAATGGCCAAATGGAACATCTGTAAATAACGAGTAATAAAGTTAATTGGTTTAATAAGCGGATAAATAATTATAGGCCTCAGGAGGACGCTCCCAGGAGGGAGGAGATAAACGCATCGGGACATGAAGAGATAGACAGCGCGAGCGTGTAGCTAGCCTTAAAAAAGGAGAGGACCCGAGTCGAGGATACATCGTGGCGGCGGCTCGATGGCGCGGCAGAGAGCGCATCGGAAACATGACAATAATCTCATCCAGTGCAACTCAACCACTCAAGGGAAATTTTTGGTGACTGGAGCAGAGGAGCAAGGGACGTTGATTTGTCTCTAACAGAGGGTCATAGGTCACAACAGCAGGGATGGAAATGTTACCTGACATTCACAGCAAAGCCAAATATTTTCCTTCTATATTATTATTATTATTATTATTATTTATTTATAAAGCGCCAGCATATTCCGCAGCGCTGTACAATAAGCACAGTACAGACAGGGTTACAATACATTGAACAACATTTGACAAACAGTACAGGAGGAGATGAGGGCCCTATTCCCGTAGGAACTCACAATCTAGGAGGGTTGGGGTTGGAAACAGGAGGAGAGGACTGTAAGGTGAGAGTGATTGATGGTTGCGTCAGTGAGTTGGGTGGCAGGCTTCCCTAAATAGGAATGTTTTCAGGGAGCGTTTGAAGGAAGAGAGTTAGGGGAAAGTCTGACAGTACGAGGGAGAGCGTTCCAGAGAGTGGGGGCTGCGCATGAGAAATCCTGCAGTCTATCATGGGAAGAGGTGATGCGGGGAGAAGCTAGGCGCAGGTCACTGTTTGACCTTAGGGAGCGGGCTGGGGTGTATTTGGTGATTAGTGAGGACAGGTAGTGGGGAGCTGAGTTAGTGAGGGTTTTGTAGGTAAGGATAAGGATATAGTCAAAGCCAAGGATGCCATAAACGAGTCCTAATCCTATACACTGACATTATGGAAGTCGTGGAGGCAGAAATGGTGTTTACACTCATCGATTTATCTATATATTAATTGCGTCTTTCTAGGCGCTTTATTTTTTCATTATTTTTGTAGTTTACTAGTCTGCAAAGTCCGTCTCAGTCGGGTATTAAATATTTACCCACTAGCCTTGCTGCTCCTTATAAAACCCTATAGGCCGTGTTACTCCATAAGACACCCCATATCTCAGGGGTCACCCCCTATGCACTGTGACCTCTCTCCAAATGCTGTGACCTCCTCTCCAAGTGCTGTGACCTCCTCTCCATGTGCTGTGACCTCCTCTCCAAGTGCTGTGACCTCATCTGTGTGCTGTGACCTCCTCTCTACCTGCTGTGACCTCCTCTCCATGTGCTGTGACCTCCTCTCCAAGTGCTGTGACCTCATCTGTGTGCTGTGACCTCCTCTCTACCTGCTGTGACCTCCTCTCCATGTGCTGTGACCTCCTCTCCAAGTGCTGTGACCTCCTCTCCACGTGCTGTGACCTCCTCTCCAAGTGCTGTGACCTCCTCTCCAAGTGCTGTGACCTCATCTCTGTGTGCTGTGACCTCCTCTCTACCTGATCTGACCTCCTCTCCATGTGCTGTGACCTCCTCTCCACGTGCTGTGACCTGCTCTGTATGTGCTGTGACCTCCTCTCCATGTGCTGTGATCTCTTGTCCATGACTGTGACCTCCTGTCTACTTTCTGTGACCTCTTTTCTATGTCTTGTAACCTCCTCTCCACATGCTGTGACCTCCTCTCCTCTCCGTGACTGTGATCTCCTCTCCACATGCTGTGACAACCTTTCTACATGCTATGACCTCCTCTCCAGTCTCCACGTGCTGTTATTGCCTCTCTATGCACTGTGACCTCCTCTCCACATTCTGTGGCCTCCTCTATGTAACTGTGACCTCTCTCCGTTCTTTGACCTCCTCTCTACTTGCTGTGATCTCCTCTCCACGTGTTGTGATCTCCTCTCTATGCACTGTGACCTCCTCTCCACATTCTGTGACCTCTTCTCCGGGACTGTGACCTCCTATCTACGTTCATTGACCTCCTTTCTACATGCTGTGATCTCCTCTCCATGACTGTGACCTCCTCTCCACATTCTGTGACCTCCTCTCTGTAACTGTCTACTGTCTATATGCTGTGACTTCCTCTCCACGTGCTGTGACCTCCTCTCCACATGCTGTGACCTCCTCTCCACGTGCTGTGACCTCCTCTCCACATTCTGTGAACTCCTCTCTGTAACTGTGACCTCCTCTCTATATGCTATGACTTCCTCTCCACGTGCTGTGATCTCCTCTCTATGCACTGTGACCTCCTCTCTGTGACTGTGACCTTCTCTCCACATTCTGTGACCTCTTCTCCGTGGCTGTGACCTCCTATCTACGTTCTTTGACCTCCTCTCCACATTCTGTGAACTCCTCTCTGTAACTGTGACCTCTTCTCTATATGCCGTGACTTCCTCTCCACGTGCTGTGACCTCCTCTCCACATTCTGTGAACTCCTCTCTGTAACTGTGACCTCCTCTCTATATGCTGTAACTTCCTCTCCACGTGCTGTGATCTCCTCTCTATACACTGTGACCTCCTCTCTGTGACTGTGACCTCCTCTCCACATTCTGTGACCTCTTCTCCGTGGCTGTGACCTCCTATCTACGTTCATTGACCTCCTTTCTACATGCTGTGACCTCCTTTCTACATGCTGTGACCTCCTCTCCACGTGCTGTGACCTCCTCTCCACGTGCCGGATGCCTGACGAGCCGCCGGAGGTGAAACACGCGTCAGATGTGCGTTAACCTGTTTTGCTCCTGCCAAGATACATGAATTTAATAATTGATTCATTCTTTTGCTGTTTAATTCACATATTATGTAACAATGGATATATTTGCACAATAATTGATTGTGTTACCGTGTTGTGAAAGAATCTTTAACTCCTTGATGTGATGTGCTTATTTAATAACAGGAGCTTTTTATTACTGCTCGTGCCGGCCGGAATCACGCCATGGATTGAAAGAGCGATATAATTGCGTTATTGCTTGTTTGGGTGAGCTGAGCAAATTGTAACAACTCACTCCCCTTGCACATATAATGAATTATTGATGGAGTGTGGTTGGGTGCGGTGTATATAGTTGTGTGTTATTTATTCTTTTTCTGGTATGTATATAATGAAAGTAATGTTTTAAGGCTACTCTGTTATGTTGTTATTCAGAGGGTTTGACCATACTCTTAAAGGGACACTCTACCCATCCTGACCTCTTTATGCTTATAAAGTGGACAGGATGTGAGGGGTCCACCCCCCCAGCAAAAATTATCTGGTGAGAACGCTGGGTGAAGTGCCGGAGTTTCCTCCACCCCAACGAGCTTCACCAGCAGCCAGGATTTTTGAGTGCTGCCGGTCACTAGTGATGTCACGCACAGAGAGCGGCTGAGACCATTCGCTGTTGCGAGCGTTCGCAGAGAGGCCGCCAATGGATCAGATCTGTGCATGCGCGTGCAGCTCCGACCCATCGCTCTACGGAACTTGTGTACGTAGAGCGTGCCAAACTGCGACTCCTTGGTTACGCGGGTTGATATAGGGGAACTGATTGTACAGAATAGATTCAGGGACTTCCAGGTTCGGGAGTCCCTGAGATGAAGAGGAGGAGCTGTGTGCGGCGAGGGAGAAAGGTGAGTAAAATCAGCTATAAATAGAAAAAAATAAAATAAATTAAATGGTTGGGTAGAGGCTGTCGGCAGGATCTGCCCAATTATTAAAGGGCAGTAAAAGAGAACTCTATTTTTCAATAGAATATAGGGATGTGCGTTTCGGGTTTCGGAATTTTCACGAAATTTCCCGATTCGTGTTTTTGGATGCGGACGATTTTCCGAAAATTTTTAGATCCGAAAACGGCAGATCCAAAATGTTTTCCGAGCCGAAACAAAATATTTTCGGAATTTTCGAATGGACTTGAAATGTGTCAAATCGAAATTTATTGCTTTGAAACGAGGAGAACAGACGTTCCGAGAAAACGAAAATTTCCGAACTTACGAAAAGTCGATACAAAAAACGAGCAAAGTGACACGAAAATACGAAAAATGGTCGATATTCCGAAAACATGTACAATTCCGAAAAACGAAAATTTCAGAAATCACGAAAAGTCGATACAAAAAACGAGCAAAGTGACACGAAAATACGAAAAATGGTCGATATTCCGAAAAAAAAATGTACCCGAAAAACGAGTCGAACTGAACCGAATCGAAACAGAAATCGATCGAAACGAGCCGAATCGAAAAGTTTAAACATCCGAAAAATCGAATCGAACTGAAAAAAAAATCGGTGCACAAGCCTAATAGAATATGCCTGTCAGTTAAGGTCTTTGTAAGGGTTAACAATCTTTGTGCTGAAGAATTTGGAAGATCTTGGGACTTATCACTAGCAGTCTGCGTCTCTTCTTCTACACTCCGGCTACGCTGTCAAACCGATGTGGCTTGAGAGACCATTTGGCTTTGAGGAAGAATGATATATGTTTCTGTTTTGCTAAAGACAGCAATTTCTACCCATGTGCATCTCTTAGATCAGTGGTTCCCAACCGCGGTCCTCAAGTTCCCCCAACAGGCCAGGTTTGCAGGATATGTGAAGCACAGGTGATCTGATTTGCTGCTCAGTGATTGCAGGATTCAGTCTGCATTTCCACGGGGGAATCCTTAAAACCTGCCCTGTTAGGGGGACTTGAGCCTTATATGGTAAATGTCGAAATACTGAGTTTTATGTCCATGACGGATATACAATGTATGGTCTTTCTGGCCAAGTGGTTCAAACCCAATGAGATTCTTGGTTCTTTCTACCAAAGGTATAAGACCCCGACACAACATAATAAAAGTGTGGCATTTTGTGATGAACCTTCGTTGTGTCACATTGTGTTTCCCGGACATTTGTGATTAGAGAAGACATTATCCGGTAACTGTACGAAACGCTGATCAGCTGTGATATGTACCAGGTTAGTATTTGGGACTCTTTCAGTCTTTTTAGCGTTTTAAAGGCCTTTGGTCTCCATGCGACGTGAAGAACAATTGGATGGCATTATGGTTATTCAGGAAATCTGGAACAGTTGACTTCTGGCTCAGGATTCAAACTCTTTGGCCAAAACACCTGAAACGATAAAGATTAGAGAACATTTTCAATTTGGTTCTGTTTGTTTATTAAAATATGAAACCACCAGGATCATTAGCAAGTTCAGAATATAAAAATGGCAGGTTACGTTGATATATTCAGCTTTACGCATCAAAACGGCAAAAAAATAAAGTTATAGGTAAACAAGGACATCTTTGATAGACCTCTGTTTTAATGTAATGTTTTTGGGATGCAGTTTTCTACTATTCAGGTCACTATGGATCGTGTACTTGAGGATTTTCCTGAGTTCTGAAGGAAAATCTGGATTTTAATAAGGACTCGGAGGCGATTATTTGCTGTTAAATTTGAAAGGTGCACAGGAGCACATTGCACAGGAGGACCTAGGTCTAGTGTTTTGAGCCAATATATTTGCTGGTGCATACATCGTGTCACGTCTCCCGAACCTAAACGTGCAGAACCCTATCACAAGCAAACTGCCGGTCCTTAGAATGTCTATTTTCCAGATTTTCCTGGCCAAAGTGTAATGATCACCCCCTATAGAGGGTGATGGGGGGCCTTTAGGCTGCGTAGTTTGAAGCCTTTAGGGTGGGTTAGTGGCCTTCTGCATATAGCAGAATACAGCACACACTTGCAGAACTCAGAAACAAGAGAGATAGTGCAGAAGACAGACACAAGGGGGAGCCCTGCACTGGGTATGATTTCTAATCTAAATTCAAATTTCAGGGCTGAGGGTAGACAATGAATCATAGGAGTATAACAAGAGGTTCTCGAACTTATAGCAGCTAGAACTGCCACACCCAGCACTCCCAGCCAGGGAGAAGATATAGAAAGCTAAATACCACCTCAGCAGCAAGTGGTTTCGTGACCAAATGGCTACTGAGTGAAAGCAAATTAACTACACAGAGATAGAGAAAGTATAGCAACACATGAACATGAATACGTTTATCAAAAGCGTAATATAAAGTACTTTCCAGGTTGGCAACAAGGGGGTTAGTCAGACAGACAAGATCAACAACAACGAAGACACTTATATTTTTGTTCTCAATAATAGCATAGAACGCAGGCACAAAGGATTCAGCAACCTGCAGGGAAGAACTTTCATGAATCACATTATAGTTATTTGGTTCAGTGGTTTGCACAAAAGCAGTGGCGTAGCGTGGGGGGGGGCCTCGGGGCGGTCACCCCGGGCGCAATTTTCTTAGGGGGAGCAAAATTTCAAAAGAAATTTGAACCACTAATATTTTCCAGCAGGAATCAGCAAGGTGTCTGCTCACGGACACTGGAGTCCGTGAGAGGCCCTTGCATGGGCAGTTGCCAGTTTTGCGTGCCGGCGATGACTTAGCACTCAGCGTCTGAAAGGGAGGACCAGAACAGAAAATTCTGGTCCTGTCCTAACTCATTCACCCTGACATGAGTCACATGAAGCAGTGCAGCATTATCTGACAGAACACCCTGTACCACGCTTGTCAGCACTAGGGATGAGCTGTTCGAGTTCGGACAGTTCGGGGTTCGACCCGAACTTAGCCTGTTCGAGCAGATCGCGAACCCCGAACATTTCCGGGTGTTCGCCGCATGTTCGACCACAATGGACCACAATGCATTTTCCCACTGCCTGAAGCTCGTAATTGGCTACAGCCTTGCACCTGACCACAGTAAAAACTGTATTTTGGGGCACACTAATTTCTTTAAAACACTTGGGAATTAAGGTGATCTTCTGTGTCTCGTCACACAGCCAGCAATTTTTTTTGGGGCTCACTAATTCCTTTAAAACACTTGTGAATTAAGGTGATCTGTGTCACGTCATACAAAAAGTACCACGCTGTATTTTGGGGCTCACTAATTTCTTTAAAACACTTGTGAATTAAGGTGATCTGTGTCTCGTCATACAAAAAAGTACCACGCTGTATTTTGGGGCTCACTAATTTCTTTAAAACACTTGGGAATTAAGGTGATCTGTGTCCCGTCATACAAACAGTACCACGCTGCATTTTGGGGCTCACTAATTTCTTTAAAACACTTGGGAATTAAGGTGATCTTCTGTGTCTCGTCACACAGCCAGCAATTTTTTTTGGGGCTCACTAATTTCTTTAAAACACTTGTGAATTAAGGTGATCTGTGTCTCGTCATACAAAAAGTACCACGCTGTATTTTGGGGCTCACTAATTTCTTTAAAACACTTGGGAATTAAGGTGATCTGTGTCTCGTCATACAAAAAGTACCACGCTGTATTTTGCGGCTCACTAATTTCTTTAAAACACTTGGGAATTAAGGTGATCTGTGTCTCGTCATACAGAAAGTACCACGCTGTATTTTGGGGCTCACTAATTTCTTTAAAACACTTGTGAATTAAGGTGATCTGTGTCTCGTCATACAAAAAAGTACCACGCTGTATTTTGGGGCTCACTAATTTCTTTAAAACACTTGGGAATTAAGGTGATCTGTGTCTCGTCATACAAACAGTACCACGCTTATTTGGGGGCTCAATAATTTCTTTAAAACACTTGGGAATTAAGGTGATCTGTATCTCGTCATACAAAAAGTACCACGCTGTATTTTGGGGCTCACTAATTTCTTTAAAACACTTGGGAATTAAGGTGATCTGTGTCTCGTCATACAAAAAGTACCACGCTGTATTTTGCGGCTCACTAATTTCTTTAAAACACTTGGGAATTAAGGTGATCTGTGTCTCGTCATACAGAAAGTACCACGCTGTATTTTGGGGCTCACTAATTTCTTTAAAACACTTGTGAATTAAGGTGATCTGTGTCTCGTCATACAAAAAAGTACCACGCTGTATTTTGGGGCTCACTAATTTCTTTAAAACACTTGGAATTAAGGTGATCTGTGTCTCGTCATACAAACAGTACCACGCTTATTTTGGGGCTCACTAATTTCTTTAAAACACTTGGGAATTAAGGTGATCTGTGTCTCGTCATACAAACAGTACCACGCTGTATTTTGGGGCTCACTAATTTCTTTAAAACACTTGGGAATTAAGGTGATCTGTGTCTCGTCATACAAACAGTACCATGCTGCATTTTGGGGCTCACTAATTTCTTTAAAACACTTGGGAATTAAGGTGATCTGTGTCTCGTCATACAAAAAGTACCACGCTGTATTTTAGGGCTCACTAATTTCTTTAAAACACTTGGGAATTAAGGTGATCTGTGTCTCGTCATACAAAAAGTACCACGCTGTATTTTGCGGCTCACTAATTTCTTTAAAACACTTGGGAATTAAGGTGATCTGTGTCTCGTCATACAGAAAGTACCACGCTGTATTTTGGGGCTCACTAATTTCTTTAAAACACTTGGGAATTAAGGTGATCTGTGTCTCGTCATACAAACAGTACCACGCTGTATTTTGGGGCTCACTAATTTCTTTAAAACACTTGGGAATTAAGGTGATCTTCTGTGTCTCGTCACACAGCCAGCAATTTTTTTTGGGGCTCACTAATTTCTTTAAAACACTTGGGAATTAAGGTGATCTGTGTCTCGTCATACAAAAAGTACCACGCTGTATTTTGGGGCTCACTAATTTCTTTAAAACACTTGGGAATTAAGGTGATCTGTGTCTCGTCATACAAAAAGTACCACGCTGTATTTTGGGGCTCACTAATTTCTTTAAAACACTTGGGAATTAAGGTGATCTGTGTCTCGTCATACAAAAAGTACCACGCTGTATTTTGGGGCTCACTAATTTCTTTAAAACACTTGTGAATTAAGGTGATCTGTGTCTCGTCATACAAAAAGTACCACGCTGTATTTTGGGGCTCACTAATTTCTTTAAAACACTTGGGAATTAAGGTGATCTGTGTCTCGTCATACAGAAAGTACCACGCTGTATTTTGGGGCTCACTAATTTCTTTAAAACACTTGGGAATTAAGGTGATCTGTGTCTCGTCATACAGAAAGTACCACGCTGTATTTTGGGGCTCACTAATTTCTTTAAAACACTTGGGAATTAAGGTGATCTGTGTCTCGTCATACAAACAGTACCACGCTGTATTTTGGGGCTCACTAATTTCTTTAAAACACTTGGGAATTAAGGTGATCTGTGTCTCGTCATACAAACAGTACCACGCTGTATTTTGGGGCTCACTAATTTCTTTAACCCTTTCGCTGCTGAGGCGTTTCACGCCCCTGTGCTGAGGTAATTTTTATCGGTTTTGCGCATCATGTTTAAACGTGTTTTGAAGGCTTATTTTAGTATATTACCCAGACATATTATATATCGTTCTTTCCGTCAGACTCGTTAGATTCATAATATGTCATTATTATATGTATACGTTATGTCATGTCTGTATATTATAACAAAAAATGCAATAAAATATGTATTTTCAATAATTTACAATGTGTAAAGTGTTTTTTTTCACATTTTAACAAGCGAGCAATTGCGGTTATATTTTGTATGGGGTGCGCTTGTTAAAAAAATTAGAGATGGGGTCTCGTTACATTTTTTTTGGGGGAAAATTACGCGATTTTTAACAAACGCACCGCATACAAAAATCGTTAGTGCAGCATCATTGTTCACATTATAATTGAAATGGGAACAATATTGCTACACTAACAAACCAAAAAAAAGAAAAAAAAATGTTTATTTTTTTTTTATAATTTTTTTTTAATATATTTTTATTTTTAATTTTAATTTTTTTTAAAAAACTTTTTTCACATTCGTGTTTGGTATCGTTGGAACGGCCATGCTCTGGCCGATCCAACCATACCAAACATTAACCCCTAGCTGCCACGGATCGGGAGATAGCGAGTTCATTGGAACTCCCTATCTCCACCGTTGGTGGCAGTTAGGGGTTAACTTTAGGACTGGCGTCATCGTGCTACGCACGATGACGCCAGTCCTCAGGGGGAGTTCCCGGAGGCTTGGCCGACATCCAAGATGTCGGCCAGCTCCGGGAAAGGATCGCAAACTGGCGCTTTTCAGCGCCGATTCGCGATCCAGCTCCCCAGGGGTTAATGCCAGGCACCATTTGGAAGGGCAGGCTGTGCCCTTCCAAATGGTGCCTGGGTTAACCCCCGCAGAGCCGCCGATCGGGAGGGAGAGAGGTCCGAAGGACCTCCCCCCTCCCTTTCAGGCGCCTCCTCCGCACATGCGGGGGGCGCCTGAATTAGGTGTCATCGCGCTGCCGCGATGACACCTAATTCCAGCGGCTGTGGTCCCGGATGCCAGGCTGACATCGAGGATGTCAGCCCGCACCGGGGGGGCCAGCGATCGGCCGGAACCCGGCCGAACGCTGACCCCAATGGGAGGACGCGCTCAGCGCGTCCTCAGCACAGCAGCGGTAATGCGGTTGGACGCGCTGAGCGCGTCCTCCGCATTGAAGTGGTTAAACCACTTGGGAATTAAGGTGATCTGTGTCTCACCATACAAACAGTACCACGCTGTATTTTGGGGCTCACTCATTTCTTTAAAACACTTGGGAATTAAGGTGATCTGTGTCTCGTCATACATACAGTACCACGCTGTATTTTGGGGCTCACTAATTTATTTAAAACATTTGTGAATTAAGGTGATCTGTCTCTTGTCACTGGCTGCCAGCTATCAGTGTGTCTCACTGAGTTATACCAAAGTTATTTAAATCTTTATACCAGAGTTGAATCAGAGTTCTGTATATATTAATCTATATATATATATCACTCACCATGTCTGAAAGACCAAAAAGGACAGGCAGATGCTCCCAGCCACAGATAAGAGGGCAAGCAGCCCCTGTGTCGGGAGGCTGTGTCTCTGGTCGTGGTGGACGTGGTGCATCCTCTGCAGGGACACGCTTGTCCTTTCTAACTGGTGCTGGCCGTCTTAAGCAGCAGCAACATACAGAGGACTTGGTGGATTGGCTAACCAGGCCATCCTCATCCTCCGAGTCCTCTGCCAGCCAGGCTTCTAGTGCTTTACAGTCCACCTCAGCTGCCAAAGCATCTAATGCAGCCTCCATATCCACAGCTACTCCTGCCGTAGCCTCGCTATCACACACGAAGGGGTCAGCTGAATTGTTTGACTACAATGAGAGTGACATGCTGCTTGAGGATGCGCAGCAAGTACAGTGCTCTGATTCAATCTCTGAGGTTGAGCAAGGGAGTATAATCAACCTAGAGGAAGGGGGTGCCAGTGATGACACACAAATAACTGGCACTCATGTTGCCCCAGCAGCTGCAGCATACTGCCAAGTTGGCTCCAGTGACGAGGAGATAGGGGGTGAAGATAACATTGATGATGATGAGGTCACTGACTCCACCTGGGTGCCAGATCGAACTGAGGAATCAAGTGAGGAGGAGGGGGAGGAGGAGGAGGCACAGCAAACACGAGGCACAACATCCTCTGTGACCAACCGTAGCACTAGCCAGTCCAAGGCATCACATGTCAGAGCTGCTCCGGTGCAGAGCGCTGTTGTCTCAAAGAACACATGCAGGAACTCTGCTGTCTGGGAGTTCTTTAAGAACTGTGCAGCAGACCCCACCGCTGCTATTTGTAATCTATGTCAGAGGAGGCTGAAGCGTGGGATAAACACCGGACACTTGGGTACCATGTGCTTGAGGCGACATATGAACAAGTGCCACACATCCCGTTGGCGCAAAACTTTGCATAGGTCCTCCTCCTCCTCATCTGTCTCTACCCCCACTGTATGTTCTGCCATGTCATTGCCTACAACCTCCACCGACAGGGATGATGCTACAGTAATGGATGTACCAGGTCCTTCCTCACAATGTGACATCATCCCAGTAGCTGAAGATTTACGCAGTCAGATTACGTTGCCGCAGCTGCTGCAGCGAAAGAAAAAATATAGTCCCAACCATCCCCAAGCACAGCGTCTAAATGCCAGCTTAGCAAAATTACTCGCATTGCAGCTGCTGCCTTTCCAGCTGGTGGACTCTGCTCCCTTCCGTGAATTTGCTGAATGCGCTGTACCACAGTGGCAGGTTCCAAAACACCATTACTTTTCACGCAAGGCCATTCCAGCACTATACCAGCATGTGGAAGACAATGTTATCCACTCATTGGGAAAGGCAGTCAGCTGCAAGGTGCATGTCACTTTAGACACTTGGTCCAGCAAGCATGGACAGGGTCGTTACATTTCCTTCACGGCACACTGGGTAACTCTGATTGCAGCTGGGAGGGATCCAAGACGGGGCTCTGTGCTGGAGCTTGTTCATCCACCACGCCTCCAGAAAGCTGCTTGTATGAGGTCTGTCTGCTCCACCACCACCACCTCTTCCTCCTCCTCCTCCTTCTCTGTCTCTGGCGAAGTGGCAGTTAAACTGATGCCTGACAGGGTCTACACAATGGCTCAAGCAAAAAGATGCCATACTGTGCTTGAGCTGGTTTGTTTAGGGGACAGGAGCCACACCGGGTCAGAAATTTTGTCAGCTCTGCAGGGGCAGGTGCAGAGATGGTTAACACCACGCCAGCTTGAGCTGGGAATGATCGTCTGCGATAATGGCAGCAACCTTCTCTCCGCCCTACACAAGGGTTAATTGACGCATGTACCATGCCTAGCACACGTCCTAAATCTGGTGGTACAGCATTTCCTAACCGAGTACCCAGGGCTGCCAGAGCTTCTCATCCAGGCCAGAAAAGTCTGCAGCCACTTCAGACGGTCATTGCCAGCAAGCGTTCACCTGGCAGAAATTCAAAGAGAATTCCACCTTCCCACAAACCGTCTGATCTGTGACATGCCCACCAGGTGGAATTTGACATTAGCAATGCTGCAGCGTCGGCACGAGCAGCAGAAGGCCATCAACGAGTACCTGTGTGAGTATGTCACAAGGACAGGTTCAGGTCAACTTGGTTTTTCCCCCCCCCGCAGTGGCTGATGATCAAGGATGCATGCACTGTACTGTCACCATTTGAGGAGGCAACGAGGATGGTGAGCAGGGACAGTGCATGCATCAGTGACACAATTCCTTTAGTGTTCCTGCTGGAGCACACTCTGCGGGGAATTATAGATGTGGCTCTAGAGGCAGAGCAGCGGGAGGAACAGGAGGCCTTCCCTAGCTCTCAAGGCTCCAGTCTTTCCGCAGACAGCATTCCAGCGGTTCCTACTCAGATCAGACAGGAGGAGGATGAGGAGGAGGAGGAGGACTATTTAAATAGTGGGGGCATTGAAGGTGGGGGTTCCTCAAGGCAGGGTTTTGTGTGCCCAGAAACAGAAGGGCTTGTGCGTGGCTGGGAGGAGGAAGTGCACGATACGGTCATCCTCATTGACCAGGAAGACTCGGCAGCTAATGCCACCTCCAACCTACGCTGCATGGGCTCCCTAATGATGCAAAGCCTGCTAAAGGACCCCAGGATTCGTGCTATCAAGGAGATGGATCATTACTGGTTGGCAACCCTTCTTGATCCACGATACAAGGGGAAAGTTGCAGAGCCCATCCTGCCCGCACGGAAGGAGCACAGGATGACAAAACTTGAGGACGCTCTAAAGCGAAACTTGTGTAACACCTTTCCAGGCACTGTTAGATTACCAAGACAGGAAGTGTGTATAGATGTATACACTACACAGTGTGGGCGCCTATTTCTAAGTGATTAGATAAAGTGCTAAGTGTGGTGCTTATAAATAGTCAAATGCTGCCTATAGTATGGTAAAAACACATAAAAAACAACCAAAATATGTGTCAAGATACAGATAAAAAGCGGAAAACCATACGGCGCATCTAGTGCAGTTAATAGGTTAATAAATCAATGGATGTATAAAATCCATAAAAGCCGTAAAAAGAAGTGTAGAATTCATAAAACGTTTAAAGCAGAAGGCATAAAAAATATTATTAAAAACGTCAATGAAAGTGCATAGAGTAAAGTCCAGATCTAAAGTCAAATGTGCAAAAAAAGTGCTCAAATATATAGTAGTTATTATACTCAAAAAATACTGATGAGGAATGGTGTGCTGATCTTCTTTTTAAGTGCTGTTGTTGAATCCTTTTATCCGTCAGTGTTCCTCAAAGAAAACATATCACAGGAAAAAAAATGATAGTGCAGACAGTCAGGGCAGGACTGCTCAAATTGTTGTAATCAAGGTCTAAACCACTCACATTTGTGGGAGCCTGCAAGGTCCCGGCTCAAGGAGAAACAGCCTGCAGCCAAATATAGGGTGGCACTTCCCTTCTTTCTGTCCGTGGTGGAGACTAGATAAAACGAAGAGAATCGGGAGACGGCACTCCCATAGCGTAACACTGCGTGTGTATGGAGATGCAAAGAAGGAAAAGTAAAACACACTCACCGATTCTGGAGCCTCGTAATGTCAGGCTCAACGTATATAGCCCTGGGTCCTCTTAAGGGTGGAAACCCAAACCTCTTTGTCTCAGCGGTGGTTGATCCAAATATTGTTATATACAGGCTTGGATAAGTACAGGAACACAGGATCCTGCATCTGCCTTCATGCCTTTCAATATAGGACCACATGGTCCACCCCTGCACTCTTCCACAATACTACAGAGGGGTTACTGTATGATGATACTTGCTGGCCTGGCACCAAAGGCACAATATCTGGGTGCACTGACGCCTTAACCAGATGCATATCTTTTCAATATAGGACCACATGGTCCACCCCTGCACTCTTCCACAATACCACAGAGGGGTTACTGTATGATGATAGTTGCTGGCCTGGCATTAAAGGCACAATATCTGGGTGCATTGACACCCATTAACAGATAAAAAACTTTTCAATATAGGACCACATGGTCCACCCCTGCACTCTTCCACAATACCACAGAGGGGTTACTGTATGATGATACTTGATGGCCTGGCATTAAAGGCACAATATCTGGGTGCACTGACGCCCATTAACAGATAAAAAAAAACACTTTTCAATATAGGACCCCTGCACTCTTCCACAATACCACAGAGGGGTTACTGTATGATGATACTTGATGGCCTGGCATTAAAGGCACAATATCTGGGTGCACTGACGCCCATTAACAGATAAAAAACTTTTCAATATAGGACCACATGGTCCACCCCTGCACTCTTCCACAATACTACAGAGGTATTACTGTATGATGATACTTGCTGGCCTGGCACCAAAGGCACAATATCTGGATGCACTGACGCCTTAACCAGATGCATATCTTTTCAATATAGGGCCACATGGTCCACCCCTGCACTCTTCCACAATACCACAGAGGGGTTACGGTATGATGATACTTGCTGGCCTGGCACCAAATGCACAATATCTGGGTGCACTGACGCCCATTACCAGATCAAAAACTTTTCAATAAAGGACCACATGGTCCACCCCTGCACTCTTCCACAATACCACAGAGGGGTTACTGTATGATGATACTTGATGGCCTGGCATTAAAGGCACAATATCTGGGTGCACTGATGCCCATTACCAGATAAAAAAAAAAACACTTTTCAATATAGGACCGCATGGTCCACCCCTGCACTCTTCCACATTACCACAGAGGGGTTACTGTATGATAGTACTTGCATGCCTGGCACTAAAGGCACAATATCTGGGTGCACTGCCATTGACGCCTGTATCAGATTCATATCCTCAGAGGGGTTACGGTGTGACGGCACTGTTGCCGACGCTAAAAGACCAATTTTAAAGAACCTATTTTTACTTTCATCCAAAGCCTGCATAAGTTTCACAATAATTTAGCCCAAAAAAACACTAAACTTTTTCTGTGCGTCCTAAAATGTCTTCTCATACAGGCTGCCGCCCCAAGCAGTTGTTTATGGATAGATTAAAGGAAAAGCATTTACCGTCATATGAAACGTAATTTATTTGTTTTTAAGTGTTTCTATACATCCTAGAAATCCGCCACTTCACGGGCAGGTTATGGGGACCTCCTAGGCACGATATTTGAAGGAATTTTTCGTTTTTATTTTTAACCCTTATTTTATGGAAAACTCACTGTCCCTTTAAAAACGTTTTTTTAAAAACTTTTTGTCCTTGTTTCCTGTCCCCCAGGGCACTACCCGGACCCCCATACACCTTTTATGGCAAATATGTAGCATATATGCCCTCTTGGAGGGCACTCTAAAAAACCGAATTTTCAGCCCCATTGACTTGCATGGGAGTTCGGGTTCGGGCTCGAACCGATCTCGGGGAGTGTTCGGCCCATCCCTAGTCAGCACCCTTTGAAGCCTTGTGCCAGCCCCCCATCTCTGGCGGCCCTGCACCCACTGTACAGGAAGGAGGCGTCTGCCGTGCAGCAAGTTTAAAATCTGGGCTCCACTAAGCCTCCTGGACAGCTCCCCCCAAGGCCACCAGCAACTCCACACAGGTAGGCGACACTGTGTGACACCAGAGCAGCATAACCAACACACAGTGAGGGGGTACTGGGGGTACGGTGACTGAGGGATAGAGAGAGAGAGATTGACTGGGGTACTGGGAGAAAGTGGGGGTACTTGGAGAGAGAAAGAGTGACTGGGGCACTGGGAGAAAGTGGGGGTACTTGGAGAGAGACAGAGTGGGGTACTTGGAGAAAGAGTGACTGGGGGTACTTGGAGAAAGAGTGACTGGGGGTACTGGGAGAAAGTGACTGGGTGTACTTGGAGAGAGAGAGTGATTGGGGTACTGGGAGAGAGAGAGAGTGATTGGGGGTACTGGGAGAGAAAGAGTGACTGGGGCACTGGGAGAGAAAGAGGGCATGTGGTTTTCATTTTTTTATTATATCAGTATTTTGTTAATATACAATACATGTGCTTGTGGGGTAAGGGGGTCAATACTTTACTGGTAGAAGGGAATTAGGGTGTGTTACTGTGTTCACAGGTTGGGGGGCACACAATTCTTGCCTTGCCCTGGGCGCTGAAAACCCACGCTACGCCGCTGCACAAAGGACCCACTATCAGAGACCATGAAATATGATCTGTATACAGACTGAGTACCAGACAGATAACTTGAGTGGTTGCTGGATTTATCAACCTGCAGGGCAAACCCACCATCAGAGAGCATGTGATACGATCTGAACACAGACTGAATACCAGACAGATAACTTGAGTGGTTGCAGGATTTATCAACCTGTAGGGCAGACCCACAAACTGAGATAATGTGGTATAAAATATGCATACACTCTGTGATACCAGCATACAACATATACACACACAAGGGATAAGCGTAAGAATAGTCAGAAGGCAGTCCAGGTCATACACGATTAGACAAAATATACTTCAGGGGACAGACATGAGAATATTCCAGGAACCAATGCCAGAGGGTCATAAACAGAAATAGCAAATACAGAATAACAATCCAGGGAGCAGGTACTCAATAGGTATAGACCTATCCTGATCCAAGGAACAAGTGTACTGCTGGCCCGATATATAGGGCTGAGCAGGTCATGTGACCGCAGACTATCAGCCCAAATGAGATGGTCTGCAGAGCCAGAGCCTGAAATCTATCAAACAGAGGAATCCCTGCTCCCACCACCAGGGGGCAGGGCCGAAATGTGACACAAAGAGACACAAAAATTGAGGTCAGACAACAAGGCATGATAAGTCTCCAGAGGGCATGGTTGTGCTAGCAGGGGTCAATAATGCAAAGGATAGTCACACAGGTCATTTATCAGAGACACCAGGAAACAGAACAGTTGGTAAGGAATAGCCAAGGTCGGTACCCAGATAGATAAATGTATAACATGTGCTCTCGTGTACAAGAAACTGCGACAGGTCATGGCATGGAGTGCGAGACGGGCCTGTATATTGTTATGTTTTACCCTAATAGCCGGCGTTACATCAGAGATTCAAAACGCCGGAGGATGATGCGGACATAATAATGACACTGAACACCGCAATGACTGAGAATGATGTGTGGCACCAGGGATATAACAGAATGAGGCGGCTGAGTGGCCAGTGTCAAAATTACTGACGGTCTTGTGGGCGAGCAAGAAGGAGGCCATGATAAAACGTTAGCTTGGAACAGGCGGCGACACCGAGTCGCAGGTAACGTGACAAATGAACTTGATAGTCTTGAGTGTTTCTCCTCTCTATTACCGTGTAACCACGCGCACCTTATAATATCTAATATGTGAAGGTCTGAGCAGCACCTCACATGGTTCTTCTGGCCGTCGTGCAAGGCACGTGCAGCTCTGTTCACAGAGAGCCGAGTTGTGCTTATCAGCGTCGACTCGCCTAATCACACAGGGACCATTAGCTGACGTCTCCAAATGCGCTTGGTGGCTCTTTGTGAATAGAGGCGATAATATCAGGAACGACAAAGTAGAGCGACCGAGGAACAACAGACACACAAAGCACAGAAAGGAAAACGTGATTCATTTGCAGAATAAGTATATGTAGTAAAACCCAGTAAAAAGCATTTATTGGGTAAAATTACACATTAGGGAAATGCACTATTCAACTCCATATATTTACCAAAACGCCATACAGTATATCTGCTTAACGCCATATATCATCCAAAAGCCATATATCTACCAAACGCCATATATCATCCAAAACGGCATATATCATCTTAACGCCATATATCTACTTAACGCCATATATCTACCAAAAGCCATATATCTACTTAACGCCATATATCTACTTAACGCCATATCATCCAAAAGCCATATATCTACCAAACGCCATATATCTACCAAAAGTTATCATCCAAAACGGCATATATCATCGTAAAGCCATATATCTACTTAACGCCATACATCTACCAAACGCCATATACAGTATCTACTTAACGCCATATCATCCAAAAGCCATATATCTACCAAACGCCATATATCTACCAAACGCCATATATCATCCAAAACGGCATATATCATCGTAAAGCCATATATCTACTTAACGCCATACATCTACCAAACGCCATATATCTACTTAACGCCATATCGTCCAAAAGCCATATATCTACCAAACGCCATATATCTACCAAACGCCATATATCATCCAAAACGGCATATATCATCGTAAAGCCATATATCTACTTAACGCCATACATCTACCAAACGCCATATATCTACTTAACGCCATATCGTCCAAAAGCCATATATCTACCAAACGCCATATATCTACCAAACGCCATATATCATCCAAAACGCCATATATCATCATAAAGCCATATATCTACTTAACGCCATACATCTACCAAACGCCATATATCATCCAAAACGGCATATATCTACCTAACGCCATATATCTACAAAACATCATATATCTACTTAACACCATATATCTACCAAACGCCATTTATCTACCAAACGCCATATATCTACTTAATTCCATATTTCTACCAAACGCCATATATCTACTCAACGCCATATATCTACTTGACGCCATATAGTTACCAAACACCATATATCATCCAAAACACCATATATCATCCAAAACGCCATATATCATCCAAAACGCCATATATCTACCAAATGCCCTATATCATCCAAATTCCATATAAATAACTAATGCCACATATCTTCCAAACTCCATATATCTTCCAAACCTCATATGCCTATCAAAACGCCATACATTTACCAAACACATATATCTTTCAAAGACCATTTATTTACCAAATTCCATATAACTTCCAAACTCCAAATATCTACCAAACATTATATATTTTCCAAACTCCATATACAGTATCTGCCAACGACCATAAGGGTTATTAAAAGAGCACTGAAATTCCACCGGCATATTGGAGCTCTTTCATTCCCTGCAATTCGGGGAGTCGAATTCACCAACCCGGCGGTGAATTCAGCATTCGCCGCAGGGCCCCGAAGTGCAGGGAAAACCCGCCAAATGCATCTAAAAAAAAAGCCTTAAAACATTGAATTGATCCAATAAGCCGCTGCCAAAAAGCTAGATGCACCCGGCGGTCCGCTGCAAAACCACCGAATGCATCCGAAAAAAGCCAATGATCTGCCGAACAGTGCGCTCGACCAGCCGCTGGAAAGAGCCGACAAACGGGGTAAATAAAAAAAAAAAAGACACCACAACTTTTATACTGCACCAAAGTGCCCGAAAATAATATATCAGGTCCTATTGATAATAATAATAAGTTCTGTTTTAAAAAAAAAGCTATTAAAAAAAGCTGGAAAAGAAAATTTGCTGAATTTTTTTTCTGAAAAATGCCTAAAAAAATCCTAAAACATAAATAAATAAAGAGACTTTTTGCTGCAAATTAAAAGAATAAAGGGTTTATTAGATGTTGAATACAAACTGGATTTTTTTTTACATTGAAACCTATGGGATTCGCCTGAATAAACCTGCCGAATGAAAACACCGAACAGCAGGGCATTTCTCTGACATTTCTCTGCTGTTCGGTGTCTCTGAATAGATTAACCATTGCTTCTCTATGGGGGATTTCACTGCTGCAGAACAGGCACTGTATTTCGGTGGCAATTCGCCAATATTTGTCAACCTGACAACTTTTTGAATAGCCGAATGGTCACAAGATTGCAGCATACGGGGAAACTTACCATTCAGCGCAATTTCAGAGCCGATTCGTCTCTCTTTGAATAACCCTGTTAATGTCTACCAAATTTCATATATCTATCAAAGACCAAAGAGCAGAAGCAGCGCACGCAAAAGGAGAAAAAGTGAGTATTTTATTCTAAACAATTATAGAAATAAATACTTGTATAGAAGCTGTCAGCAGCATCTGCCGAATTATTTAAGGGGTTACGGGGAGGAGGCTTTATTTTAGTAGAGTGTCCCTTTAACAGACCCGCTGCTTTCCCCCATTCTTTGTTTCTGTGTGTTGTAATGGGGAACATCTGGCATAAAAGTCTACTCCAGGGGGTGTTAAACCTTGGCCCTCCAGATGTTTTGGAACTATTGTAGCGCTGTGTTAGTCTGGCTCTATGGACTGAGTTGTTGCTGCCACTAGAGTGAGACAGAGCTTAGACATGTCCAGGACTATGCTGGACTAAAAGACTCTATCTCCCAGAGACTTTTGCGAAGAGGACAGGAAGTGGGCGTGCTGGCGCCAGGAAAGACTTCAGGAGCCTCGTGTATGGCATGGGCAGAGCGAGCAGAGCAGCTGGACGAGTGAGACGCATGCAGTACATTGTCCGGGATCACAACCAGGCCGAAGCGTGGACCGAGGCATATCCAGTGCTGGAGTTCGGGGATGGAGTGTGCATCATCGCATACCAGATTCCGCTGAGCCGCTCAGAACACAACCAGGTTCCAGATGGACCTCGAGTAAGGAGGCCGCGGATCGAACGGGAGTGCAGGCAGCGGATCGGTTCCTGTTGCGGAGATTCGGTATAGGAGGAGCAGATTCGTTGGCACCGGGTTCCAGTCGGCGGAGAGAGATCCTTTGGTCGAGTCATCGGTTCTGGACACAGTGTTTGCCGGATGGGTGAGAGGCCTCAAGGCCTGCGGTTCAGAGAAAGCGCGCACTTGGTTGATTGCTTCAATTCACAGGGCCCCAACGTTGACTAGTCGAAGATATTTTTGTTCATTCACTGGCCAGTTGAATCTAGTACCCGAGTACCCGAAGACACCGAATTATGAGCCTTTTTGAGCGGGACTTAAACTCACGAACTGAGGGGTATTAACCGTTTCTTTTCCGCCGCATGTTTTTCCCGCGTTGCACATTACGTAGTTTATTCCCGCTTAATCGATTTATGCTTCAAAGTTTATGTGTATTTAATGCCACTTTATTGCTTCAGTAAAGTACAAAATCTAGAAAATCCACAACAGTGTGCTGGTGTATAGTGATTCCTAGTGCGGTGAGACTATCCTGGGTTTATTCAGCGTCTCCTCCGGGGGTGAGCGCTACACTATATTGCCCACAAGGCTCGGGCAACTTAATGAGTGGCTGAGGATCATGGGAGGTGTAGTTCTGAAATATCTGGGGGGCCGAGGCTGGTCTACGCAAAGACGTTTTGTACAAATAAATCGCTGCAGGCTGGGGCACGGCGCACGTTTTTATCTTAGTGTTTACACTGATACAATGGGGTATAATGTATAATACTCGTCACGGTGTTTGTTGATACACTCAGCTTTATTTGCACTTTGGCCGGATCGCACTTACAGCCATTACTGAAAGAGGAGACAGACGTGAATATCAGGGATATGATTATGCAGGTTTACTCTGTCATTTGCTGTAAATTATGTATAGAAGCCCAGGGTGCACAGGCTCTGGCTGCGGATTACTACTCCTACAATGCTGTGCCGGCTGGATGTTTGACTGTGTAACACAAGCAGAGCATCATGGGAGATGTAGTCCATGGAAATTAGAATCGGTGCTTCTGATATATGGAAGTTTGCCCATTTTTCCAACATTCCAAGAAAGGATTTTATTATTATTATTATTACTACTGCCTCCATTATATATGTATATTGTATCCACATTATAATTCTGCCCCCATGGGGTTAATTCGCTGAGGGAAATTTAGCTGCAATAATTGCATTCCAGAAATATTTAATTTCCCTCTAGTGGTTCTTCCTCTTAAAAAAAGCAGATTCCATAAACAGAGAGGACACAATACAGGGAGTCTGGGATTATACACCAAGACACGGAGGCTTCATATTATGCTTTACTCTTCTTTACTCTTCCAACAGCAGCAAACAAAAATTCAATAAAGCTTTGTAATTTTGAACAAAGGAAAAAAAGGTTTCACATATATACTGTATAATATCATAACCAATCACTGTAGGGCACTCCAACTTGGGCCAATCAGTGTCCAGCATCGGTTATATATCCTTCGACCTGCGTCACATTCTTCTCTTTTCTTTGCTGCTTTCGACAGCTAAGTATATTTTATTACATTTGCGCACATATGCTTATATGTCCTTGGTTTTTAAGTACTTTCAGCGTCTGGTGCAATTTCCACCAGGTTTTTCTTTCCTATAACTAGGTCTCTACGGGCGAGCGGCGGTGCGCTTTATTCCCAGTTTTAAAAATAGGGTAGCGGCGTACCGCCGGTCTCTCAAGGAGTCCACAATATAAGTTTATCATTTCCCGTTTTTTTCCCCAGTTCGGGCACGGTAGCGCCTTCATTATACAGAGCAACTGCCTTTTGCAGACAGGCGTGGCTTCGCGCCTTTAGCCTGCTAAGGCGGGAGCTCTGCCCTGCGCTCGCGCGCGTAGTTACCTCAGAGCGGACGAGTTTTCCCTGTGGTAACAAACGGCTAGTTATTCGCTCCTCATGTCGGACCCTGAAACACCAACGACAGCTATGAGCTCCGCTCAACGACCCGCCGTTTCGGCGGAGGTAATTTCAGCCATTGCCTTAATGTCCACCAATTTTGAAAACACCCTATTGAAGCTATTGGCGGCTCAAAATACTGATAAGACTCTGGGGAAAACCCTAACGTTATGGTGCCTTCCACATCAGACAAATACTTGTCGGCCCAAGAGGGTGGGGTACCCTATACCCTGACTAAGGGAGTTGACTGTCTCCCTAAAAAAACAGCTATAGAAGCGACTCCTGCTAAGGAGCTGGAATTACAGAAATTACCACACAAAAGTGGCAAAACCCGTAAACGGAGGCCTATCCGCAAGGCCAAAAAACGCGGCTGGAAAAGGGCCAGGCGCACCGAGTCTAACAGCTCTGATGAGGTTAGTTCAGAAGCTGCAGAGGATGAGGAGTCGGACACTAGCGACACAGACTGGGCCCCGAATGATTCCGAAGGGGTTCAGATTCAATCTCCTCAATTTCCTCTTCTTTTCAAGAAGGCATGGGACAGTGCGGCTCCATTGGACGCTTTGGGACAGGCTATGTTTGTTCCTGAGATGCTGAAGCATCCCCGCTCGTCTGAATGGGCCCCTTTGGAACATGTGGCTAGCTATATTGAGGCTCGGATCAGAAAGCCCATGGACAGTAAGACACGGAACAAAATGAGGGCTGAATGCCCAAGACCTGTTCTATCCAACGAAGTGGCCTCTGCGCCCGTTGTAAACGAGGATATTATTGAATTCCTCAGCAAAACAGGTTGGTCCCCTAAAAGAGGTCTGGAAGCAACCCTGAGAGTATGCCAAGATAAACTTTTGGACATCTTAGGTCCATTAACTAAATTGTTCAATGCCATCGAACACTCCCTTTTGGGAAATGCTAAGCCTGATATTTTCGAGTACCGCGGCTGGGTACAGAGAATGGTGTGTATGTTAGGAAATGCCAATACAGCCATTTCAACAGAGCGCAGACGCTCTATTCTGCTTAAGGTAGAACCAAAACTGGTCTCTATGGCCAATAAGGAACCTGGCCCGCAGGAAAGCGGAGGTCTGTTCGCCGAAGATTTTATCAAACAAATGGGTTCCCGAGCGAACTCTTTTCATAATATAAAAAAAGTCCAGGCCACTATGAGGAAAACCTTCCCAAACAAGGTTTTTGACAGGGCCGGGAGAAATAGAGGCCGTTTTCCCGGCCGAGGTTCTCAATTCCACTCCAGAGGCTTCGCCCATGCTCCAACAGGACGCTCTGAGTCGGCTGGACATTCAACCTTCTTTCCTCAGAGGTCCAGACCAGGTCGAGGACGACCTTATCGCGGTTACCGCAGAGCAGCATATTCTGGTGAGTACGCCACACAACTTACCTTTTTTACAGGCTCCAATAGGGGGCAGGGTTCATCTTTTTTTCCATCATTGGAGTCAGATCACATCAGACCCTTGGGTGTTAGACGCAATTATGGGTTACGAAATAAAATTCGACACTTTACCGTTTCAAAGAGAGTTACCTCAACCTCTGTTTATGACATCAAATCACCAGCGTTTGATAAATCAGGAGGTTCTGGATCTATTTCAGAAAGGTGCTATCGAAAGGGTAGTTCCCTCGCATCCAAGCTACGTGAGCAATGTGTTCCTTGTCCAAAAGAAAAGCGGCGAGTACCGTCCTGTGATAAATTTAAAAAAATTGAACATGCATGTTCAATATCATCATTTCAAGATGGAGGGTATCCCATCTCTGAAAGACAGCTTATGCCCAGGGGACTGGATGGTCAAGATAGACCTCAAGGATGCTTACTTGACAATTCCAATTGCTATTCACAGCAGAAATTACCTCCAGTTCCTCTGGAAAGATCAATTGTGGAGGTTCAAATCTCTCCCGTTCGGTCTCTCATCCGCCCCTCGTTGCTTCACCAAGATCATGAAACCGGTGGTTGCGTTTCTCAGAACCAAAGGAGTTCGTTTGGTCGTATATCTAGACGATATACTTCTAATGGCTCAGGATTTTCCGTAATAATTCTCCACAGAGATTGGACCATCAATCTTCTGACGAACCTGGGTTTCATGATCAATTGGGAGAAGTCCAATCTAGATCCAGCCAAGAGCATGGAATTTCTGGGATTTCTGGTGGACTCAGTACAAATGTCACTCAGTCTTCCAGCCCAGAAAGTCAGTCAGATTCGGAAGGAAGTACGAAGGTTGTCCACGCGGCCAACATTTCCTTTGAGAGCCCTTGCTCGTCTGTTGGGAATGCTGTCAGCATCGATTCAGGCCATCTTCCCGGGACCTCTGTTCTATCGGGCCCTTCAACGACTAAAGGCAGTCTATCTCCGTCAAGGGTTACTATATTCCGACATGATTTCTCTAGACGACGAATCTCGAGAAGAGTTGCGATGGTGGCGGGACCACCTCGTAACCTGGAATGGCCGCTCTTTTTTCCCTCCTCAACCAGAGGTCGTTATAGAATCCGACGCCAGCAACTATGGCTGGGGTGCGCGTTTAGGTCCTACATCCACAGGAGGCAGATGGGCTTCTGTAGAAGCTTCTTTTCACATAAATGTTCTCGAACTCCTAGCTGGTTTTTTCGCTATTCGGAGTTTTCTAAAAGACAAACCTTTCAATTCAGTCCTACTTCGCATGGACAATTTTGCCGCAGTAAGGCATATCAATCATCTAGGTGGCCCCAGGTCAAAGCAACTGTCGGAAGTCTCCAAACTGTTTTGGGGATTTTGCCTATCCCACAATGTTACAGTGACCGCTCAGTTCATCCCGGGGCTATGCAACATTGTAGCGGATTGGAATTCAAGGTATCTGATGGATTCCAGCGACTGGAGATTAGACAAGACAATATTCGGATTTTTGTCTTCAATGTGGGGTCCGTTTCAAATTGGATCTTTTCGCTTCTCGTCTGAACGCGCAGATCCCAGATTATTTCAGTTGGAAACCAGATCCAGATTCACTAGGAACAGACGCGTTTTACCAAACGTGGCCACGGGGAATTCTGTACGCATTTCCCCCATTTCTTCTGATTTCAAGGGTAATCCGATTGATGCGTTCCAATCAGACGACTTTAATTCTGATTACCCCATGGTGGACGACTCAACCATGGTTTCCACAGTTATTAGAGCTAGTGGTAGACGTTCCTCGGATTCTCCGGTCGAACCCCCCTCCCTGGAGGATCCAGAGAACACTATACAGAACATTCTGTCAGTACCATCGTTCCGTCTCGTCGCTTGGAAGGTGTCAGGCAATCTTTCACTGTCGGTCAACTTTCGGAAGTCACTTCCGAATTACTCTCCAGCGCTTGGGCACCAGGTACTAGAAAGCGATACCTTTGTTACTGGAACTGCTGGGTTTCTTGGTGTTTGGGCAAACAAGTTAATTCCCTTTCAGCCCCTATAGAGGACATTCTGCAGTTCCTGACCTCTTTGTTTGAGGAAGGCAGAGCTTATCGTACCATTAATAATTTTAGGTCAGCTATTTCTGCTTATCACCCTAGCATTGAGGGACTCCCTGTAGGTCAACATAGATTAGTCTGTAGATTGTTAAAAGGTATTCGGTTGAAACGTCCGCCTAGGTCCCGTTACTCGTTTACATGGGACGTTAACTTGGTCTTAGACTTTTTGGATCAGTGGCCTTCCAATACTGAGCTATCAATTAAACAATTATCTGCTAAATTAACTATGCTTTTATGTCTAATTTCCTGTAAGAGGGTCTCTGACGTTCGTGCTTTAGATTTGTCGGGGCGATCTTTTACTCCATTAGGTGTTTTTTTTCCATATCTAGACGCACTAAAACTGCCATTTCCCAGGTATTTTATCCGGCTTTTCCACAAAAAACTAATTTATGCCCAGTACTTTGTTTACAGGAATACGAACGGGTGACGGCTCCATACCGTCTACCTTCCTTTGACAGATTGTTTCTAACCATGACAAAACCGTATCACCCGGTTTCAACCACTACCTTAGCTAGGTGGGTTAAATGGCTCATGACAGAGGCAGGAGTAGATACCTCTATTTTCGGGGCCCACTCCTCTCGCAGTGCGGCGGCCTCTACGGCTGCTTTTCGGGGTTGCAGACTAGAAGATATTATGAAAACAGCTAATTGGTCTAACGAGTCAACCTTTAAAGAATTTTATTTTAAGCCTATAGTTCATTTTGCGCATTCTATTATTAATTAGCTTTCAACAAGCATAATATGAAGCCTCCGTGTCTTGGTGTATAATCCCTAGATTCCCCTATACATTTGACGGGGAATCAAGATTATAAATAAAGACACGGAGGCGAATATTATCCCGCCCAAGTACTATGTTATACATTGAGTATTTTGCCCTACCCATGACATGTTATTATTACGTATAGATGGAATTGTGTTCGGATAAATATAAATCACACCTAAAGGTTGCACATTATGTTTGCATGTTCGAGTTTCTAATCTATAGATTCTCGTTTGTTTCTGTTTCAGGTCCGCAATAGCGACATCTTGTTCTTCTATAAGTTTTCGTTCGGATCTCGATGTTGCTGTTCCAAGTTAAAAGTTTGCATCCAAGAAAAGAGAAGAATGTGACGCAGGTCGAAGGATATATAACCGATGCTGGACACTGATTGGCCCAAGTTGGAGTGCCCTACAGTGATTGGTTATGATATTATACAGTATATATGTGAAACCTTTTTTTCCTTTGTTCAAAATTACAAAGCTTTATTGAATTTTTCTTTGCTGCTGTTGGAAGAGTAAAGAAGAGTAAAGCATAATATTCGCCTCCGTGTCTTTATTTATAATCTCGATTCCCCGTCAAATGTATAGGGGAATCTAGGGATTTACAGATATGTCTTCTCTACACATAATACACAGAGAAGACACAATACAGGGAGTCTGGGATTTACTGAAATGTCTGCAATACACATAATACGCAGAGAGGACACAATACAGGGAGTCTGGGATTTACTGATAAATCTGCATTACACATAATACACAGAGAGGACACAATACAGGGAGTCTGGGATTTACTGATATGTCTGCGTTACACATAATACACAGAGAGGACACAATACAGGGAGTCTGGGTGTTACTGATATGTCTGTTTTACACATAATACACAGAGAGGACACAATACAGGGAGTCTGGGATTTACAGATATGTCTTCTCTACACATAATACACAGAGAAGACACAATACAGGGAGTCTGGGATTTACTGAAATGTCTGCAATACACATAATACGCAGAGAGGATACAATACATGGAGTCTGGGATTTACTGATAAATCTGCATTACACATAATACACAGAGAGGACACAAACAATACAGGGAGTCTGGGATTTACTGATATGTCTGCGTTACGCATAATACACAGAGAGGACACAATACAGGGAGTCTGGGATTACTGATTTGTCTGCGTTACGCATAATACACAGAGAGGACACAATACAGGGAGTCTGGATGTTACTGATATGTCTGTTTTACACATAATACACAGAGAGGACACAATACAGGAAGTCTGGGATTCACTGATTGTCTGTGTTACACATAAGGCACAGAGAGGACACAATGCAGGGTGTCTGGGTGTTACTACTGATATGTCTGTTTTACACATAATACACTGTTACACACACAAGACGCCTATAAAATATAATGTAACTATGTACAGACAAAGGATGATTAATGCACTTTGTAAAATATCAGTTTCTATTATATCATAAAATAACATTCATGGTGTTTCATTCTAGAACAAAGCTACTGATACAGCAAATACTGACATTATTATTGCAACAGAATTACAATCTGTTCCTTTGTACTAAAGCAAATCCCTGATCCTCCCAAATACACACAATGTGAGCAAACATACAACAAACAGCAATGTGGACCTAAGTATTAAATCAACTCACACAGGTAAACACTAGGGATGAGCCGAACACCCCCGAGTTCTGTTCGAATTCGAACTCGAACTCAATACAAATCAATGGGACTCAAAATTCGATTTTTAGAGTGCCCTCCAAGAGGGCATATATGCTACATATTTGCCATAAAAGGTGTATGTGGGTCCGGGTAGTGCCCTGGGGGACAGGAAACAAGGACAAAAAGTAAAAAAAAAAAACGTTTTAAAGGGACAGTGAGTTTTCCATGAAATAAGGGTTAAAAATAAAAACGAAAAATTCATTCAAATGACGTTTCAAATGACGGTAAATGCTTTTCCTTTAATCTATCCATAAACAACTGCTTGGGGCGGCAGCCTGTATGAAAAGAGACATTTTAGGACACGCAGAAAAAGTTTAGTGATTTTTTGGCTAAATTATGGTGAAACTTATGCAGGTTTTGGATGAAAGTAACAATAGGTGCTTTAAAATTGGGCTTTTAGCGTCGGCAACAGTGCCGTCACACCGTAACCCCTCTGAGGATATGAATCTGATACAGGCATCAGTGGCAGTGCACCCAGATATTGTGCCTTTGGTGCCAGGCCAGCAAATGCCATCATACAGTAACCCCTCTGTGGTACTGTGGTAGAGTGCAGGGGTGGACCATGTGGTCCAATATTAAAAAGATATGAATCTGGTAAAGGCGTCAGTGCACCCAGATATTGTGCTTTTGGTGCAAGACCAGCAAGTGCCATCATACAGTAACCCCTCTGTGGTATTGTGGAAGAGTGCAGGGGTGGACCATGCGGTCAGGGCCGGTGCTAGACTATTTTGCACCCCAGGCAAGACCAGCTACTTGCACCCCCCCCAAAAAAAAAAAAACGACACAACATGAAACTGCTAAATTTCTTTTTATTTAAGAATAAAGTTTGAAAAGCACCAATAGTAAAGGTAAAATAAATATAAATAAACTGTATTAAACCATTTTAAATTAACTCTATTAAACAAATTAAAATTAACTGTATTGAACAAATATAAATTAACGAAAAAAATAAGAGTTGTCACGTAAGTTTCAATTTCAGACACATCAAAATTTCACTTTGCGTGCCTTATCCTTTGCAAATTTTCATCATGCGTATATATATATATTGCCCAGGCCAGCTCACATCATGTGTATTAATTTATATTGCCCAGGCCAGCTCACATCATGCATATATATATATTGCCCAGGCCAGCTCACATCATGCATATATATATATTGCCCAGGCCAGCCCACATCATGCGTATATATATTGCCCAGGCCCAGGCCAGCTCACATCATGCGTATATATATTGCCCAGGCCCAGGCCAGCTCACATCATGCGTATATATATATATATATATTGCCCAGGCCAGCTCACATCATGCATATAAATATATTGCCCAGGCCAGCTCACATCATGCGTATATATATATATTGCCCAGGCCAGCCCACATCATGCTTATATATATTGCCCAGGCCCAGGCCAGCTCACATCATGCGTATATATATATTGCCCAGGCCAGCTCACATCATGCATATATATATATTGCCCAGGCCAGCTCACATCATGCGTATATATATATTGCCCAGGCCAGCTCACATCATGCATATATATATATTGCCCAGGCTAGCCCACATCATCCGTATATATATATTGCCCAGGCCTGCCCACATCATGCTCACAGACAGTCACAGATGCGCCATCATGCCTATATATATTGCCTAGTCCAGCTCACATCATGCATATATATATTGCCCAGGCCCAGGCCAGCTCACATCATGCGTATATATATATATATTGCCCAGGCCAGCCCACATCATGCGTATATATATATATATTGCCCAGGCCAGGCCACATCATGCGTATTTATATTGCCCAGGCCCAGGCCAGCTCACATCATGCGTATATATATATTGCCCAGGCCAGCTCACATCATGCATATATATATTGCCCAGGCCAGCCCACAGCATGCGTATATATATTGCCCAGGCCCAGGCCAGCTCACATCATGCATATATATATTGCCCAGGCCCAGGCCAGCTCACATCATGAGTATATATATTGCCCAGGCCCAGGCCAGCCCACATCATGCGTATATATATTGCCCAGGCCAATCCCCTGGTGGAGATAGGAGGTTCATTTGAACCCCGATATCTCCAGGCAGCTAGGGGGTCATGGAAGGTGTCAATCGAAAGGCCTGAGCATGGCCTTTCGAATGATACCCAACATGACCAGGTATAAAGTAAAAAAAAAGAAAAAAGAAAATAAAAACATGTATTTTTTTTGTGTGTTATTTTTATTAATGCAGCAATATTGTTCACATTTCAATTATAATGTGAACGATGATGCACTAATGATTTTTTTCTATGGGATCCGTTTGCTATAAATCACGTAATTCCCCCCCACAAAATGTAACAAGTCCCTATTTCTAATTTTTGTACAAGCGAACCCCATAGAAAACATAACCGCAAACGCTCATATGCTAAAATGTGGGAAAAAAAACACTTTACACACTGCAGATGATTAAAAATTCAATTTCTATTGCATTTTTTGTCATAATATACAGTCAGGACATGACGTATACATATAAAAATGATATATTATGAGTCTGCGGAGTCTGACGGAAAGAACGATATATAATATGTCTGGGTCATTTTATAAAATGTGGCTTCAAATCGCGTTTAAACATGATGAGCGAAAGCGGTAAAAATGAGCTGAGCACACAGCCTATGAAGAAAAGAACACCTTGCCTACTGTGAAGCATGGCGGGGGGTCAATCATGCTTAGGGGCTGTTTTGCTTCTGCAGGTGCAGGGAAGCTTCAGCGTGTGCAAGGTACCATGAATTCTCTTCAGTACCAGGAGATATTGGATGACAATGTGATGCAGTCCGTCACAAACCTGAGGCTTGGGAGACGTTGGACCTTTCAACAGGATAATGATCCCAAGCATACCTCCAAGTCCACTAGAGCATGGTTGCAGATTAAAGGCTGGAACGTTTTGGAGTGGTCATCGCAGTCACCTGACTTAAATCCGATTGAGAACCTCTGGTGGGACTTAAAGAAAGCAGTTGCAGTGCGCAAGCCTAAGAATGTGACTGAACTGGAGGCTTTTGCCCATGACGAATGGGCGAAGATACCCGTAGATCGCTGCAAGACACTTGTGTCAAGCTATGCTTCACGTTTAAAAGCTGTTATAACTGTAAAAGGATGTTGTACTAAGTACTAAGATTGAATGTCACTTGGGGGTTGAATAAAACTGATAATGATGTGAGCACAGAAAAGACATTTGTGGTTATTTCATTATAAATGTTATGTTATATTTGTCTGACCTACACGTGCCTCTTTGATTTAATTGTAAGCAAGATGACTGAATGATCAAAATCAATGTCAAACTGGCCAAAACACTCAATTTCAGTGGGGGTTGAATAATTTTGAACACAACTGTAGATCTGGACTCATTGCTGGCCACTTCAGAACTCTCCAGCGCTTTGTTGCCATCCGTTTCTGGGTGCTTTATGACATATGTTTGGGGTCATTGTCCTGCTGGAAGACCCAAGATCTCAGACGCAAACCCAGCTTTCTGACACTGGGCTCTACAGTGCGACCCAAAATTCTTTGGTAATCCTCAGATTTCATGATGCCTTGCACACATTCAAGGCACCCAGTGCCAGAGGCAGCAAAACAACCCCAAAACATCATTGACCCTCCACCATATTTCACTGTAGGTACTGTGTTCTTTTCTTTGTAGGCCTCATTCCGTTTTCGGTAAACAGTAGAATGATGTGCTTTACCAAAAAGCTCCATCTTGGTCTCATCTGTCCACAAGATGTTTTCCCAGAAGGATTTTGGCTTACTCAAGTACATTTTGGCAAACTGTAGTCTTGCTTTTTTATGTCTCTGTGTCAGCAGTGGGGTCCTCCTGGGTCTCCTGCCATAGCGTTTCATTTCATTTAAATGTCGCATAATGACGCATAGTTCGCGCTGAGACTGATGCTCCCTGAGCCTGCAGGACAGCTTGAATTTCTTTGGAACTTGTTTGGGGCTGCTTATCCACCATCCGGACTATCCTGCGTTGCAATCTTTCATCAATTTTTCTCTTCCATCCACGCCCAGAGAGATTAGCTACAGTGCCATGGGCTGCAAACTTCGTGATAATGTTGCGCACTGTGGAGAAAGGAAAATCTAGATCTCTGGAGATGGACTTGTAACCTTGAGATTGTTGATATTTTTCTACAATTTTGGTTCTCAAGTCCTCAGACAGTTCTCTTCTCCTCTTTGTGTTGTCCATGCTTAGTGTGGCACACACAGACACACAATGCAAAGACTAAGTGAAATTCTCTCCTTTTTATCTGCTTTCAGGTGTGATTTTTATATTGCCCACACCTGTTACTTGCCCTAGGTGAGTTTACAGGAGCATCACATGCTTGAAACAATCTTATTTATCCACAATTTTGAAAGGGTGCCAAGAATTTTGTCCAGCCCATTTTTGGAGTTTTGTGTGACATTATGTCCAATTTGCTTTATTTCCTCCCTTTTTTTGTTTTGTTCCAATACACACAAAGGGAATAAACATGTGTATAGCAAAACATGTGTTACTGTAATACCTTTCTGTGAGAAATACTTGATTTTCTGGAAAAATGTCTGGGGTGCCAACAATTTCGGCCATGACTGTACACATTAATTTTTATTTCAATATCTAATAAACCGTTGCTTATAATATTCTGCAGTAAAGAGTCTCTTTATTTCTAGATCTTTTAAGCATTTCTTATACTTTTTTCAAAAATTTTTTTTTTTGGCGAAATCAAACCGAACACGCCAAAAAGTTCAAAGTTCGCGAACTTGCGAACAGCCAAAGTTCGAATCGAACTCCGAACTGATTGAACCTAACAGCTCATCCCTAGTAAATAGGGATGTGCGTTTCGGGTTTCGGAATTTCGGAATTTTCACGAAATTTCACGATTCGTGTCTTCGGATTCGGCCAAATTTCCGAATCGGATCGGACCCGAAAACCGATAGATCCGAAAAGTTTTCCGAGCCGAAACGAAAAATTTTCGGAATTTTCGAATGGAATTGAAATGTGTCAAATCGAAATTTATTTTTGCTCTATTCATGATTTCGGTTCCATTCGTGATTTCGGTTCCATTTCGGTAATTCTGGAAATCGTATATTTAACTATTATCGGTTATATCGCTGATTCTGTAAATTTTGTATTTGTAAATGCGTATCACTTGTTTCTTGTGGCATTCGGGTCAGATTAGCATTTTTTAAATCGTTTTGTTCATTTTTTTTGTTCCTTGGCTTTCATACCATTTTAATATGATTAAATAAAGTTGTGAAATGTATATTCAATTATTCATAAGAAAAAAAGGATCTTTATTTAATAAAAAAAAACACGATAGAATCGCCAGAATTATCGTAGACAGTTTGAAACGAGGAGAACAGACGTTCCAAAAAACGAAGATTTCCGAAATTTCCGAAAAGTCAATACAAAAAACTAGCAAAGTGACCCGAAAACACGAAAAATGGTCGATATTCCGAAAAAAAATGTACACGAGAAACGATCCGAACCGAATCGAAACAGCAATCGGTCGAAACGAGCCGAATCGAAAAGTTTAAACATCCGAACAAATCGAACCGAATCGAACCGAAAAACAAAATCGGTGCACAAGCCTACTAGTAAACACTAGCAGGGTTATTCAAGGAGATTCAAAAAGTCACTGCACGTTCGGTGGCTTTTTGTTCTCTTCAATTCGGTTCCTTTTGCCGATCCCATTTCGGTAACCCTGCGGTGTATTCAGCAAGCACCACAGGGTCCCTGAATTGCAGGGAAAAGCTGCCGCAAACCCGATGAAAACGAACCGCAAAACCCAGCGAATGCACGCCGAAAAGCCACAAAAACATCTGGATTAACCTGCCGAAAACCACGGAAAAAGCCCGAACAGGAGCCGATCACCCGCAGCCGAAGCAGTCGAGACCGCAGACAAGGCAGTGAATAAATTAGCAAAATAGTTTGTGTGAATGTATGAAAATGAAACGCTGTTTGCAAAGAAACTACTGAGCGAAAATGTCTGAAATTTACATATGATCCAATGAATGATAATAAAAAGGGCTGTTACAGAAAAAAGAAGTAAACTTAAAAAAAAAAACAAATTGGACTTTTAACCCTTTCACTGCTGAGCCATTTCACACCTCTGTGCTGAGGTCATTTTTACCGGTTTCGCTCATCTTGTTTAACCGCGTTTTGAAGGCTTATTTTAATATATGATCCAGACATATTATAGATCGTTCTTTCCGGCAGACTCGGCAGATTCATAAAATGTCATTATTATATGTATACGTCATGTCCTGTCTGTATATTATAACAAAAAAATGCAATAAAATTAGAATTTTCAATAATTTACAATGTGTAAAGTGTTTTTTTTTCACATTTTAACATGAGAGCGTTTGCGGTTATATTTTCTATGGGGTGTGCTTGTTAAAAAAATTAGAAATGGGGTCTCGTTACATTTTTTTTAGGGGAAAATTTAGCTATTTTTAACAAACGCACCGCATACAAAAATCGTTAGTGCAGCATCATTGTTAACATTATAATTGAAATGGGAACAATATTACTGCATTAACAAAACAAAAAAACAAAAAACTTGTTCAAAATATTTTTTTATTTTTATTTTTATTTTTTAATATTGTTTAAAACTTTTTACATGGTCAAGTTTGGTATTGTTGGAAAGGCCATGCTCTGGCCGATCCAACGATATCAAACATTAGCCCCTAACTGCCACGGATCGGGAGATAGGGGGTTCATTGGAACCCCCTATCTCCACCATTGCTGGCAGCTAGGGGTTAACTCCAGGACTGGCGTCATCGTGCTATGCACGATGACGCCAGTCCTCAGGGGGAGTTCCTGGAGGCTTGGCCGACATCCAAGATGTCGGCCAGCTCCAGGAGAGGATCACGATTTGGCGCTTTTCAGCGCCAAATCGTGATCTGGCTCCCCAGGGGTTAAATAATTACAGCCACCGTTTGGAAGGGCAGGCTGTGCCCTTCCAAACGGTGCCTGGATTAATCCTGTGCCCCCCGGCGATCGGGAGGGAGAGAGGTCAGAAGGACCTCCCCCCTCCCTTTCAGGCGCCTCCTCCGCACACGTGGGGGGGCGCCTGAATTAGATGTCATCGCACCGCCGCAATGACATCTAATTGCTCCGCCGGGGTCCCAGAGTGCTGGGATGACATCCAAGATGTCAGTCCGCACCGAGGGGCGCAGCAATTCGCCGGAATCCGGCGGATTGCTGCGTTCTGTGCATGGACGTTCTCAGCGCGTCCATAGCACAGAACAACCACTTGGCTGGACGCGCTGAGCGCGTCCATAGCAGCCAAGTGGTTAATAAAAATAATGAAAAATTCAGAAAAATGCTTCAAATATCCTAAAAAATCTATAAATAAAGAAACTCTTTACTGCAGAATTTTATAATGAACGGTTTATTAGATACTGAATTAAAACAGGAATATTTTTAACATTGAAGCCTATGGGATTCTCCTGAATAAATTTGCCGCATGAAACCACCGAATGGCAGGGCATTTCAGGAACCTTTCACTGCTGGTTTGTGTTCTCTGAATAGCCGAAGCACTGCTTTTCATGGGGTTTTCACTGCCCTCGAACAGGCACCGTATGTTCAGGCAATTACTTTTTTTCTTTTACAGTTTTACAACAAAAAGTGCCCCCCGACACCTTTCTCTGTGAAAGCAAAAAAAAATGTAAACAAAAAATGTACAAGATAATTAAAAAAATGTATCTTTTTTTTTTTAAAATAGCAAGGCGCCTTCATGTGGTAGACAACTTCCTCTGTAAAAGTAAAAATTATTTAAAAAAAAATGTAAAAAATAAAAAAATAAATTACGTTTAATTTTTTTATTTAAAATTATTATTCTTTTTTAAATAGCAAGGCGCCCTCATGTGGTGGACAACTTGAACTGTTAAAGTAAAAATTATTTAAAAAAAATATAAAAAAGAAAAAAAAAATTTAAGTTTATTTTTTTTTAAATTATTATTATTATTATATTTTTTTTACACAATTTGTTGTTTGTTTTACGGAGACAGACGTCTCCTTTAGTAAGGATTGAATCTGCTCATAAAGGCTGTGCTGAAAATCCCATAATACTGCAAGGTTTCATGAGATCCAGTGAAGGGAGGACTAGGATTGGCTGACAAATATCAGCCACTTCCTTGAAACTGCATTGGGAATAAGGGGATAGAGGGAGGCATTCATTGTTCTATCCATTGTGTTTTTAACCCCTTTGCTCCCAATCATTTCACCCAGAAGTAATGAGGTTATTTTTTTCACCATTTTTTTACGCAAACGAGCTTTTTTAATCTAAATTGAAAAAAAACACATTTTTTTTTCTATAGAATTTTGACGCATTGCGTTTCGTATTGTTTGCTTATCATTACAGTTTACATGGCCATATGTTTGGTATAAAATGGAAAGGCCAGAGTCTGATGTGTCTAACGACTAGACGTGTAGCATTCGTTTCGTTATGAATGGCAATTCCTTTGAAAATTCGTTAATTCGTATTTTGGAAGTACAATAACATTCTTGCATAAACACAGATTATACCAACATTCTGCACACAAGAGGGCAATGGGCTAATATGAATATGCCTCCATGCCCATGAACCCAACTCCAGTATATTATATATCCAGAGTATTAGGCTGGGGTCAGACGAACGCAGTTTTAACGTGCGTTTAGCCGCACGAAATCACGGCCGTGCTAGCAGCAAATGACGTCCAATGCCGGGCAGCATACGACGAACGGCCGCACGAAAGTTCGTCCGTGCAACGCAAGTGGCAAACGAACGCATTTTTTCGAGAACGTCAAACCACTAGTACTGACGTACAGAGTGCGCTGCGTCCGCTAGCGGCGTGTGTGTGTGATTGGGAGACGTCAGACGCTGCTAATGTCCGGCCAACATAACGTCCAGACACAAAAAGGGTTTTATTGATGATCCGTACAAAATCACGGACGAAAATGCGCATCGTATGACCGCTATCGCGTATTCCGTGAAAAATACGTCCATTCGTTCGAACGCACTTTTTCACGGACAACGCGAAAAATGCGTTCGTCTGACCCTAGCCTTACAGGGTTATCCAAAGAGATTCGAAAAGTCACCGCACGTTCGGTGACTTTTCGTTCTCTTCAATTCGGTTGCTTTTGCCGATTGCATTTCGGTGAACCTGCGGTGTATTCAGCAAACACCACAGGGTCCCCGAATTGCAGGGAAAAGCTGCCGCAAACCTGACGAAAACTAACCGAATGCACGCTGAAAACAAGCAAAAACATCTGGATTAACCTTCGAAAAAGCCGAACAGGAGCCGAACAGGAGCCGAATCACACAGAGCTGAAGCAGCTGTGACGTAGAGGAGGCAGTGAATAAATTAGAAAAACCATTTGTATGAATCTGGGAAAAAGAAACGCTGTTTGCAAAGAAACTACTGAGCGTAAATGTCTGAAATTTTCACAGGAGGTCCAGGGAATGATAATAAAGAGGGCTGTTACAAAAAAAATAAGCAAACTGAAAAAAAAAAAAAAAAAAATCGGACTTTTAATTTTTTTTTTAAAAATTCAGAAAAATGCTTAAAGTATCCTAAAAAATCTATAAATAAAGAGACTTTTTGCTGCAGAATTTTATAATGAACGGTTTATTAGATATTGAATTAAAACAGGAACATTTTTAACATTGAAGCCTATGGGATTCTCCTCAATAAATTTGCCGAATTAAACCACCAAATGACAGGGCAATTCGGGAACCTTTCACTGCTGGTTTGTGTTCTCTGAATAGCCGAAGCAGTGCTTTTTCATGGGGATTTCACTGCCCTCGAACAGGGACCGAACAGTCACCGTATGTGCAGGCAATTCGACAGGATTTGGCGAATTGCCTGCTCTCTGGATAGCCGAATGGCCAGGAAAGGTAACCGAACGCTGACTTTCAGCGTTCGGTTACCTTTCTCAAGCAATTCGAATCTCTTTGGATAACCCTGTATATGTTTTCATGTGTTTATTGAACAGAACATGTAAACATTCACAGTGCAGGGTGGAAAAAGTATGTGAACCCCCTAGCCTAATGACTTCTCCAAGACCTAATTGGAGCCAGCCAGAGTGAGCCAACCTTGAGTCCAATCAGTGTGATATTATTGGATGTGTCGGTGAAAGCTGTCCTGCCCTTTAAAAACACACACCAGTTTTGGGTTTACTGGTTTCAAGAAGCACTGCCTGATGTGAACCATACCTCGCAGGAAAGAGCTCTCAGAAGACCTACGATCAAGAATTGTTGACTTGCATGAAGCTGGAAAGGGTTACAAAAGTATCTCCAAAAGCCTTGATGTTCATGTGTCCACGGTAAGACAGACTGTCTACAAATGGAGAAAGTTCAGCACTGTTGCTACTCTCCCTAGGCGTGGTTGTCCTGTAAAGATGACTGCAAGAGCACAGCGCAGAATGCTTAATGAGGTAAAGAAGAATCCTAGAGTGTCAGCTAAAGACATATAGAAATCTCTGGCACATGCTAACATTTTTGTTGACACATCTACAATAAGGAAAACATTAAACAAGAATGGAGTACATGGGAGGACACCACGGAGGAAGCCATTGCTGTCCAAAAAGAATATTACAGCACGTTTGAAGCTTGCAAAAGAGCACCTGGATGTTCCACAGCACTACTGGCAAAATATTCTGTAGACAGATGAAAACAAAATTGAGTTGTTTGGAAAAAACACAGAACACTATGTGTGGAGAAAAATAGGCACAGCACACCAACATCAAAACCTCATCCCCACTGTAAAACATGGCGGAGGAAGCATCATGGTTTGGGGCTGCTTTGCTGCCTCAGGGCCTGGACGTTGTTGTCATTGACGGAAAAATGAATTTCAGAGTTTATCAAGACATTTTACAGGAAACAGGGCCGGACTGGGGATAAAAACCAGCCCATGAAATAATTTCATACCAGTCCCAGTAATATGTAGTGTGTTTGAGGGTATCTCAGAGTTATACAGTAATGTGCGGTGTGTTTGAGGGTATTGCAGAGCAATGCAGTATATTGACCTCAGCAGGTCAAACATGGATATATATTGCCCCAGCAGCTCACACATGGATATATATATTGCCCCAGCAGCTCACACATGGAGATATATATTGCCCCAGCAGCTCACACATGGATATATATTGCCTCCAGCACCTCATACATGAATAATATTGCCCCAGCAGCTCACACATGGATATATATTGCCCCAGAAGCTCACACATGGATATATATTGTCCCCAGCAGCTCAAGCATGGATATATATTGCCCCAGCAGCTCACACATGGATATATATTGCCCCCAGCAGCTCAAACATGGATATATATTGCCCCAGCAGCTCAAGCATGGATATATATTGCCCCAGACCCCTCGCCCTCACCGGATCTTATTAGCTGTGCTTTGCCTCCCTCTCCCTCAGGTATTGCTCCAGGGGGTTTCCCACTCAACTCCGCCGGCCAATCATAGCCACGCATCTCCCTCCCCAGTCCGGCCCTGTTTCCTGCAAAATGTCTTGATAAACTCTGGAATTCATTTTTCTTTCAATGACAACAACGTCCAGGCCCTGAGGCAGCAAAGCAGCCCCAAACCATGATGCTCCCTCCGCCATGTTTTACAGTGGGGATGAGGTTTTGATGTTGGTGTGCTATGCCTTTTTTCTCCACACATAGTGTTTTGTGTTTTTTCCAAACAACTAAATTTTGGTTTCATCTGTCCACAGAATATTTTGCCAGTAGTGCTGTGGAACATCCAGGTGCTCTTTTGCAAACTTCAAACGTGCTGCAATATTCTTTTTGGACAGGCTCCCACCGGGCACAGCTGCTCCACACATGACACCCGCCACCCGGCCAGGCCTTCAGTCCCCCCCACCATGGAGCCTGGCCTTCCGGAGGAGTCATGGATAGTATAAAGTTTTCAAACTCAAAGAACGGGGCGAGCGAGCAGTAGCCTGCGGCCGAGTGCAAGAGGGTGACATTCCCACCACCATGACCCAGCATGGCGGCGGTGAGAAGGCGGGTAAGATGGGTTCACTGCAGCGGGGCACCTGGAGCTGCTGGCACAGATCTTCCAGTGTAGTTCCTTGGGAAGTTCTGTGCTAGCAGTTCTAGGCGCCCCACTGCAGTGAACCCATCTTACCTGCCTTCCAATGCCAGATCAGGCTCCATGGTGGTGGGGATGTCACCCTCTTGCACTCGGCCACCGGTTACCGCTCGCTCGCCCCGTTCTTCGGGTTTGAAAACTTTGTACTTTCCATGTCTCCTCCTGAAGGCCAGGCTCCATGGTGGTGGGGGACCCCCAGGGTCATGGGTGGCAATATGTTATCCCCGGGGAGACTGTACTCACTCGTCTTGAGGGGACCCGTCTTCAGCACGACCACGGCACCTGCGCAATGTGTCAATGTAGGGAGGGCGGCGCCAATGCAGCATGAGTGCCATTTCCCAGCCTTGTGTTCGCTGGGTGGGATGCACGCTGCAGCGGCTGTCAGCCCAGTGGCTCCTCCTCCCTCACGAGTCACTCACTCAGCCAGGCAGTGTGTGTGTAACCCACGGGCCGGCCGCTGCTGCTGCTGGCCGGCGTTCGCTACCAGCCTGTGGTTGTGGTGATGCTGTGGGTGGCACAATTATTGCAGCAGCCTACCGGGATTCCTCCCGGTATGCCAGTCCGGCCCTGGCAGAAAAACGTAAGAACATCTGTCTGCCAACTGAAGCTCCGCAGAGGATGGATGATGCAACAGGACAATGACCCAAAGCATACAAGTAATTCAACAAAAGAATGGCTTCAACAAAACAAAATACGCCTTCTGGAGTGGCCCAGTCAGAGTCCTGACCTCAACCCGATTGAAATGCTGTGGCATGACCTTAAGAGAGCGATTCACACCAGACATCCCAAGAATATTGCTACACTGAAACAGTTTTGTGAAGAGGAGTGGTCCAAAATTACTCCAGATCGTTGTGCAGGTCTGATCTGCAACTACAGGAAACGTTTGGTTGAGGTTATTGCTGCCAAAGGAGGGTCAACCAGTTATTAAGTCCAAAGGTTCACATACATTTTCCACCCTGCACTGTGAATGTTTACATGTTCTGTTCACTAAAAACATGAAAACATATAATATTTGTGTTGTATTATTTTAATTAGACTATCAGGGTTATCCAAAGAGATTCGAAAAGTCACCGCACGTTCGGTGACTTTTCGTTCTCTTCAATTCGGTTCCTTTTGCCGATTGCATTTCGGTGACCCTGCGGTGTATTCAGCAAACACCACAGGGTCCCCGAATTGCAGGGAAAAGCTGCCGTAAACTCACCGAAAACTAACCGAATGCACGCTGAAAACAAGCAAAAACATCTGGATTAACCTTCGAAGAGGAGCCGAACAGGAGCCGAAAAGGAGCCGAATCACACAGAGCCGAAGCAGCTGTGCCGTAGAGGAGGCAGTGAATAAATTAGAAAAAACATTTGTATGAATCTGGGAAAAAGAAACGCTGTTTGCAAAGAAACTACTAAGCGAAAATGTCTGAAATTTTCACAGGAGGTCCAGGGAATGATAATAAAGAGGGCTGTTACAAAAAAAATAAGCAAACTGAAAAAAAAAAAAAAAAAATCGGACTTTTAATTTTTTTTTAAAAAATTCAGAAAAATGCTTAAAGTATCCTAAAAAATCTATAAATAAAGAGACTTTTTGCTGCAGAATTTTATAATGAACGGTTTATTAGATATTGAATTAAAACGGGAATATTTTTAACATTGAAGCCTATGGGATTCTCCTGAATAAATTTGCCGAATTAAACCACCAAATGGCAGAGCATTAGGGGAACCTTTCACTGCTGGTTTGTGTTCTCTGAATAGCCGAAGCAGTGCTTTTTGATGGGGATTTCACTGCCCTCGAACAGGCACCGAACAGGCACCGTATGTGCAGGCAATTCGCCAGGATTTGGAGAATTGCCTGCTCTCTGGATAACCGAATGGCCAGGAAAGGTAACCGAACGCTGATTTTCAGCGTTCGGTTACCTTTCTCAAGCAATTCGAATCTCTTTGGATAACCCTGCTAGTTTTTCAAATTGTTGTGACTTAGATGAAGATCAGAGCACATTTTATGACCAATTCATGCACAACTCCACGTAATACCAAAGGGTTCACATACTTTTTCTTGCAACTGTATATATAATGAATATACCCCTGTAATATACAGCTACAGTATGTGTGACCATTTTTTTTTTGTCTGGTTGTGTGTTGACGCAGGGCGGAAAAATAACATGATTTCTGTCCCCATCTACAGGACGCTTCTGGTTTTACTGCTGAAAAGAGCCATACAGAACATTTTTTTTTTTAAAACATATTTTTATTTATCTTGGATCAACTTACAGAAAAAAAATACAGAGAGACATCTTATAATACAGTCTTATCAGATATTCAACTAGTGCAAATATGTGGCATCCAGCAGGTAATGTAGAGGTTATTGTACAACTCCTATTAGAACCAAAGAAGACAATTCTCAAGGGTGAGTGGGTCAATTAAATGTGTGCATCTACAGTATTCGAGGGGGGGAAACTAGAAAACGTGATAAGGCTTGGTCAGGGGGATCTTGAGGGATGGGTGGGATACCCCGCAGCATCTGTAGCGAGTACCAAGGGGTGCAGAAAAAGGTATGACGTAGGGAGTCCTTACTTTCGCATGGCAGGGTGCGAATAAGGGGGGTCCAATTGGCAAAGAAGGACTGAGTCTTCTTTTCTTGCATTGCAGCCTCGGTCCAGTCTGCCAAAAATATGGCGCAGATTCTGTCATAAACCATGCGAAAGGAAGGAGGGGTAGCGGAAATCCATTGTCACAAGATCGCTTTCTTGCCCGTTGCAGCTAACAGGGTGAGCCAAAATCGGTGACTCTTAGTAAAAGGTCTAGGGGTGAGGGGGGTCAGTCTATTAAATATGGCCCATTCCGGGGTAAAGGGGATTTCTAGACGAAGAACCTGTGAACCAAATCGTCGTATTGTGTCCAAAAACAGATGAATAAAGGGACATGACCATAAGCAATGCCATAAGTCAGCATGAGCACCTTGACATTTTAAACAAGTTGTGTTTGGCGACAGTCCCGCGCGAGCCATTCTGTCGGGCGCCATATACGCTCGATGGAGTATTCTATAAAACATGTCCCAGTAGTTAGCAGAAGGAAGGGAGCGCCTGGATAGTAAGGTGGCCTCAATCAAGTCCGGCGCAGAAAGCTCGGGAAAGACTGAGGACCATCTAGTTACAGCCGCCCAGGGGAGTTTGGTAGGTAGCGAAGATTGTAAAAGTGCATAGATAGTAGAGGTAGAGGGCGGGGACAGCGGGCGGGCAAACAGAAGCGTGTCGAGTGAATTGGCTAGGTCATTAGGGGATAATGTGCTCAATTGGGTAAGAAGAATTGCCTTAATTGCAAGTAATATACCGGATGTATGCCTAAGGGTGTGACTCTGTCTTTGAGGGTCGTATAGGAATACGGCAAGCCCGACACTCCATCTAATATAATGGTGCAGATGGGTAAAACTGCGATGGGCCAGAGTGTGAAAGATCGGAGCGGGGAAGGCATTTTGAAAATGAGGGTTGTGAAGAATCGGTGACCACAACGTCGTTTGCCAAGTGAGTTGAAGGCGCCTGCGAATCTTGATCCAGGCCAATTTTGTGGAGGACAGCAATGGGTTAGAACATAGACTAGGGGGGATGGTGGGTGAGCTTTGATGGAGGAACGCCGACAGGGAAGAGGAGGGGAGCAACACCTGTTCGACCTGTAAGGGCACGAAGTATGAAGTACCATTTAGCCAGTCAGCGGCATAACGGTATAGGGCCGTTAAGTTATAGTCAGCTATATTTGGAAAATTAATACCTCCCCTAGCTATCGACTGTTGGAGCGCGAGAAGTGGAATACGTGCTCGTTTACCTTGCCAGATGAATGTTGCATATAGTTGTATCTGTATGTGCTGCATAATGCATGTGTATGGCAATTACAGCAACACCTCGTATCTGTATGTGCTGCATAATGCCTGTGTATGGCAATTACAGCAACACCTTGTACCTGTATGTGCTGTATAATGCCTGTGTATGGCAATTACAGCAACACCTTGTATCTGTATGTGCTGCATAATGCCTGTGTATGGCAATTACAGCATCACCTTGTATCTGTATGTGCTGCATAATGCCTGTGTATGGCAATTACAGCAACACCTTGTATTCTGCCTCGCTAGCAAAGCTGTGAGGTGTAGGTGCCTGAGACTAACTCTAAGTCTGTATTTGACCAGTACTCACACGATGAAAGTTCGGCAGACAGCGTCAACTCAGCAAAACTGACACGTAGAAAGATGAATCCAGTTGAAACCTTTATTGATCAGACTGACAATCTTTATAATGGTGTACAGAATTGCAGGTGAAAAAGGCATTCGCTCTGTCAGCATAGAGCTAAGAAGGCTGCTAGGTGACCAGTAAATATTACCTCAGAAACTAGCCTGAGGAAAAAGGGGCGGAGCTACCTGGATGCAGCAAGGCTATGGTGACCCAGCAGGAACAAATAGCTATTGAAATCATTACTGTAAGCAGTAAGGACAGATTCAATACATAAGATTAAAATATACAAATAAAATCTAAATCATGGGGCATGACACTCCCCGTCTGAAATCTTTAGATTTCAAAAATAAACTAACACTAATAACATTAAATGTCCTCCTGGAATCCGAATACAGAGACCTGAAAAATAAAAGTAAAGCATTCAATAATAGAACTTTACATTTTATAACTAGTTACTAAGTCAACAGTCTAATGGTAGGCCATAGTTCCAGATGCGAGGAATAAATTTAACAAGTTAACCCATCTTCGTGCTGGGGAAGCCGCTCCAGGCCAAAACGTCCACCAACACAATTGTAATCCAACTGACTGTATGTGGAAAGGCTTCAGAAAAAACACACGCTTCCCCCTGTGGCGTCCATTGAGGATAATAAGTACAGTACCAGGAGTGATGGAGGAGCGCAGGTTGCGTTTGTGCTGGCTGAAAAGCTTCTTGTCATGGCTTAACAGCTTCCTTGGAACATCTTCAGTGGAATAATAGTGAGGCAATTTACGCAGTTTGACTACACGTATGCCGCCATTCTTATCCCCACCGACTGTCTTTGACACAGTAGCTTTAGCCTTCTCCTTTTTCTTCCTTTCAATATTTGTACTTGCACTTGTAGAGGGCTTTCTTGGCATACATGGCAGAACGGGAATATTTCTGGATTCTGCGGACCAGCACTGGATTTTGGCTGGCATGGTGCCGGTTCACCTTCTTCACAGCCTCGGTTTTCTTCTTCGAGGTGCGCTTTAAAGAGGCAAATTGAGCAGCTGCTTGCTGTAGATTGTTAGGTAGCTTTTCTCTAGGTGTACGAGAGGGTAAGGGTGCTACCCAGCTGCTGGCATCATCCTGAGCGAACTCTCCATCCATCATCCTGAGAAATTCCCTGTCATCATTGGTAGAATTGAACACTGTGGCTCCAAAGGTGTTATCCCAGGACCAAAAGACATTTAATTTATCTTGGTCGTCATGTTGCCATTCGTTGCCATACTCTGTAATGGTGTGGGCATGGTTCAAGATAGGTGTTGCGACCATTTGGCAAGATATGTGTTTTGTAGGAAGCAATCTTGGTAGGCACCTTCATTTCCTTTATACAAACATTGCCTATGATAACCCAACCTAGATCAAGGCGTTGAGCGAATGGAGCATCATGTGGACCATTAATTTGTTGCCGTACCTTACGTACTCTTAGGATATCTCTGCCCAGGAGAATTAGGATATTTGCATTCTTATCAAGGGCTGGTATTTCGTTAGCTATAGCCTTCAGATGAGGTTGGTGTAGGGCAGCTTCTGCTGTAGGGATCTCTTGCTTGTTAGATGGGATCTGGTTGCACTCGAGAAGTGTGGGTAATTCCAGATTGCCACCAAGAGAAGCTACTACGAATCCGCTGACTCTTCTTCCAGAGACCTCTGTAAAGCCACTACATGTACCTAAAGTATAAGGGTAGGAATCTCCTTTTAAGTTGAAAAGATCAAAGAGTTCCGTTCTTGCAAGGGACCGATTGCTCTGATCGTCCAGGATGGTGTATACTTTAGCAGACTTTCCTGGGTGATCCTTGTGATATATGTTAACTAAGCATATTTTAGCACAAGACTTGTGTAATGCCCCGTCCCGCGGTCGGACCGCGGCCGCCATATTGGGACACCTGACAGACTCACCTGAGGTCCCTCGTGGCGCGTCGCTCCCTGGTTCCGGCCTGCAGCTCGAGGGAGGAGAGCCAGGGTGTGTTCCACGCCGCCTCCGCGATCCATCTGAGCAGAAGTCAGGCGCGCATGCGCGATCGTCCATCCTAGAGTATGAAGACCTAGGTACTCTGGCGCCCTCTGCTGGTCAAGTTAAGGTACTACATCCCACCTGCACTGGAGATCCTCGTATACCACCAATCAATCTACCAAGCACTCAGGTATCCCTATTCCACCTGCGAATCCCAGGTGAACGGTGTTCGTATGATTCCCTGAACCCTATTTAAACCTGCCGCCTTCTCCAGTTCACTAACCAGGTTATACTGTGGTTACACCGCTACCCAGTGGTTCCCCTTTGTGTTCCTCTAAGAGAATTCTGGCTTCTGTTCCTGCTGCTGATACAGCTTCGCCTCTGTTCCTGTTGCCACGGTACCAGCTCCACTTCTGTTCCGGCCACCACGGTACCAGCTCCGCTTCTGTTCCTGTTGCCACAGTACAGCTCCGCTCCTGTTCCTGTTGCCACGATACAGCTCCGCTTCCGTTCCTGTTGCCACGGTACAGCTCCGCTTCTGTTCCTATTGCCACGGTACAGCTCCACTCCTGTTCCTGTTGCCACGGTACAGCTCCACTCCTGTTCCTGTTGCCACAGTACAGCTCCACTCCTGTTCCTGCCACCACGGTACAGCTCCATTCCGCTTCCATATTCAAGCTTGCCATTGCAGTGCCAGTTCCACCTCCCGGCTTACCTTTACGACACCAATTCCAGATCCGGTCTTCAAATCCAATACCTCTACCCCTGGACTATTTTCAAGATTGCAACCGTATTTATTTATCCTTACAACTCTCCGTTCTGGACTTTTATTTCTGTCAAAAGAAACATTACTGGACTTATATTTTGTTGCCTTTAGTAAAGTTTAATCGATCATATTCCTTCTGGTCTCCTTCGGCTTGCCATTGGGTTCCATACACCCAACACCATACAGGGGTCAAAGCCTCTGCCCTTACAACTTGTCACAAAGATCTTCACCGCATACTGATGTACAAGGAGAGGACACTAAGGTAACTTCCTGATCTGTAGTCTCCCCGCCGTGATCTGTAGTCTCCCCGCCGTGCTCTGACACGGGAGGGGAGTCTGTTGACATTGAAGGCTTGTACGGAGATGGATGTAGCGCCTGCACGTGATCCACACTATCACATTCTATACACTTGATAGGAAATTTGCAGTCTTTGGCAGAGTGCTCAGTAGAAGCACAACATCTGAAACATACACCATATATCTTTAGGAGCTCCTTGCGCTCTTGGAGTGGGTTCCTTCTAAAGTCGATGCACTTTTTGAGGGGATGTGGCTTCTTATGAATAGGACAAAGGCGGTTAGGATTCTCAATCTTTTCACCTTGCTTGCACTTGTCAGGAATTGAGGTAGGAGGGGGGAAGACGTTAGTCTTCTTCACTGATACTGGACCCGTGCTGCCTCTGTGATTAAAGTGGAGCTGTCGGACATCTGAGGAAGGAAGCCCGAAGCGTGGAACTCGTTGTAGGAAAAACTGGGGTCATTCTTTGTTTCTGCAATGTCTCTTATTAACTCACAAAATTAGGAGAAAGGTGGAAAGGAGATTTGGTTCACTCTTTTATACTTTGCCACAATTGCAGTCCATTTTTCCTGGATATTGTATGGCAACTTTAAAACTATTGGGTTTACTCCACGAGCAGTGTCCAGATAGCTGAGGCCAGGTAGAAAAGCATCTATCTTGGCCAGCTGCAGCTCCCAGAGAAGGTCACTGAGTTCCAAGTATTTCTGATTATCCTTGCCGGAAATCTTTGGGAAACAGTGCAGGCGATGCAACAGAGCGTTCTCTATGGCTTCAGGGCTGCCGTAGCTTTGATCAAGTCTTTGCCAAGCAGCGTTGAGGCCCAACGTTGGATTATTGATGTGGACAGCTCTGAGTCTCTTGACACGTTCTGTAGACTGTGGACCAAGCCATCTGATCAGCAGGTCCAGTTCCTCAGCAGGAGTAATGCCAAGATCACTAATTGCAGTTTTGAAGGCACCCTTCCAGCTTCTGTAGTTTTCAGGCTGGTCATCAAAGTTCGAAAGGCTTGTCTTGGTGAGTTCACAGCGAGCCATGTATCTAGCAAACTCAGACATGTCTTTTTTCTCTGACTTTGGGCAGTGAAATGAAGTTTGAAAGGCATTTTCAGTATTCTGGTTAAGTGACATAGGGTAGTATGCGGTTGCATCTGCATTTAGCCCTGGAGTCGGTTTAACGTCCATAGACTCAGGCAGGCATGGTGTTATAGCTGTATGGTTGCTAGGATTTTGATGAGATGCTGGAGGGTAGAATTGCATCTGAGAGTTAATGAATTGGGATTGCTGTTTCACTAGGGCCTGTGAAGAAAGGTCAGGGTCATTAGCTAGTAGAGTATTGTACTGACCTTGGATGCAGGGTACTGCTAAAGAATCTATTCCCTGTTTTGGAAGGTTGTCACAACTGTCAGGAACATTTGATGTTATGAGAGATTCACTGGTTTGGTTTAGTACATATTCTCTGGTGCGTTTAATGGAATCTTCCTCATCCACGTTGCATAAGCTGATGCTGTCTCTTTCACTTCCCCCGGCAGCTTGCTCTAGGATTTTTAATGTTGCTACGGCTGTCGCGTCCTCACACTGTTTCTCTAGGGCTTCTATTTCCTCTCTTTTGCGAGCTTCTTCCGTTTCTATAGCTGCTTTCTTGCGAGCAGCGTCCATTTCCATTTCAGCTTTTTTGCTACTGCGTCCATTTCCATTTCAGCTTTTTTGCTGGCGGTGACCATTTCCATTTCTGCCTTCCTTTCTGCTTTTTCACGAGCAGCATCCATTTCCAACTCTGCTATCCTTTTTGCAAAGGCCGCCTGTATCTTCGTAGTCTCAGCTTTCGCCCGGGCTTGGATAAGCTGCAGACTATTTGATGAACTCTTTGAATATTGTGAGGACTTTGACCTTGAGTGACGTGAGCTATTTGAATGCTTGCTAGATGCTGAAATGTGAAGAGCAGTCTCTTGGAGCTGGGCAATTCTCTCTTCCGCCTTTGATCTGGCCCGATGTACTAAATTGTCTCTTTCTGCATTAAGACACTTTAATTCATCTATTTCCTGTAATGCCTGTTCAGAATTTATCTTCTCTAAATTAGAGACATAAATGTGACAGTGGGCAAGATATTGAGCATGAGCTGTAGAAAGCTGTCTTAAAACTTCTTTTAGTGAAGATGCGTCGTAAATCAGGTGTGTGATGGTGGAGACATAACTCATCATCACCTGTTCCCAAAGCCATGACATTTGCTGTGATTTCTCATAGTTTATGTCCATAAGTGTTTCAGTAATCTTCCACTTAGGTTTCCTGTTGCGTTTGCTTCTGACTGGACTATTCTGACTATTCATTACTTCCACATCTGAAACAAGTTGCCTTTCCTTGTGATGTTAACTGCTGTTAGTGACTTTTCACTAATGCTGTTAATGTATTTGCTCACTGCCAGCAGTTGTCTTTTCACTAACAGCAGTTGTCTTTTCACTAATGCTGTAGCGGTTAAAGCGCCTTTTCACTACTGCTGGCAGTAGTGCCTTTTCACTTCTGGTTCACTGAAAGCCGCGTACTTCTGCTGCAAGTTGCTGTTAATGTCTTTTTACTAACAGCAGTAATGCTGGACAGTATTGCCTTTTTTTCACTATTCTGCCTCGCTAGCAAAGCTGTGAGGCGTAGTTGCCTGAGACTAACTCTAAGTCTGTATTTGACCAGTACTCACACGATGAAAGTTCGGCAGACAGCGTCAACTCAGCAAAACTGACACGTAGAAAGATGAATCCAGTTGAAACCTTTATTGATCAGACTGACAATCTTTATAATGGTGTACAGAATTGCAGGTGAAAAAGGCATTCGCTCTGTCAGCATAGAGCTAAGAAGGCTGCTAGATGACCAGTAAATATTACCTCAGAAACTAGCCTGAGGAAAAAGGGGCGGAGCTACCTGGATGCAGCAAGGCTATGGTGACCCAGCAGGAACAAATAGCTATTGAAATCATTACTGTAAGCAGTAAGGGCAGATTCAATATTTAAGATTAAAATATACAAATAAAATCTAAATCATGGGGCATGACACCTTGTATCTGTATGTGCTGCATAATGCCTGTGTATGGTAATTACAGCAACACCTTGTATCTGTATGTGCTGCATAATGCCTGTGTATGGCAATTACAGCAACACCTTGTACCTGTATGTGCTGCATAATGCAAGTGTTTGGCAATTACAGCAACACCTTGTATCTGTATGTGCTGCATAATGCCTGTGTATAGCAATTACAGCAACCTTGTATCTGTATGTGCTGCACAATGCCTGTGTATGGCAATTACAGCAACACCTTGTATCTGTATGTGCTGCATAATGCCTGTGTATGGTAATTACAGCAACACCTTGTATCTGTATGTGCCGCATAATGCCTGTGTATGCAATTACAGCAACACCTTGTATCTGTATGTGCTGCATAATGCCTGTGTGTGGCAATTACAGCAACACCTTGTATCTGTAATGTGCCGCATAATGCCTGTGTATGGCAATTACAGCAACACCTTGTATCTGTATGTGCCGCATAATGCCTGTGTATGGCAATTACGGTAACACCTTGTATCTGTTTGTGCTGCATAATGCCCGTGTATGGCAATTACAGCAACACCTTGTATCTGTATGTGCCGCATAATGCCTGTGTATGGCAATTACAGCAACACCTTGTATCTGTATGTGCTGCATAATGCCTGTGTATGGCAATTACAGCAACACCTTGAATCTGTATGTGCTGCATAATGCCCGTGTATGGCAATTACAGCAACACCTTGAATCTGTATGTGCTGCATAATGTTGTGTATGGCAATTAAATAAGATACATAAAACTGTAACAGACAGTGAGCAGGGCCGCCATCAGGGCATTACGCCCCATACAGCAGTAAGGGGCCCGTGCCCGGGGGGCCGGGCCGCCGGGGTCCCCGCCGGGCCGCCGGCCCCCGCTGGGGCGCCGGGGCCCCCGGCGGGCCCCTTACTGCTGTGACTGCTATGATGGCGGGCGGCCGCTGCCCGCTGCCTTAATTTCTTTGGCCGGGCCGCGGGCGGGCCAAGCAGCGTGCGTCTACTTCCAAGGCACGCTGCTTGGGCACCGCCCCCAGTCACGTGTGTGACGGCGCACACGTGACACCCGGCGCCAAAAGAACTCTGACACCGCGTGGTGAAGAAGCAAGAAGAAAGAAGCAAGAAGAAGCGAAGAAGCAAGAAGAAAGAAGAAAGAAGCGGAGAAGAAAGGAGAAGAACCAGTCCAGGACAGAAGACTGTAGCGGGTAAGTAGGACGGGGTCAAGACCGGGCCCATCCCCAGGCACCCAGGCCCATCCCGGGGACCGGGCCCAGGCCCATCCCCAGGCACCAGGGCCGGGGACCAGCCCAGGCCCATCCCCGGGGTCCAGACAGGGCCTGGGGACCAGACCGGGCCCAGGCCCATCCCCAGGGACCAGACGAGGCCCAGGCCCATCCCGGGGACCAGTCTGGGCCCAGGCCCATCCCCAGGGACCAGACGGGGCCCAGGCCCATCCTGGGGACCAGTCCGGGCCAGGCCCATGCCCATCCCAGGGACCAGGCCCATGCCCGGGGGGACCAGGCCCATCCCCTGGTCCAGGCCCATACCCGGCCCGGGGACCAGACAGGGCCCAGGCCCATCCCCAGGGACCAGACGGGGCCCAGGCCAATCCTGGGGACCAGTCCGGGCCCAGGCCCATGCCCATCCCAGGGACCAGGCCCATGCCCGGGGGGACCAGGCCCATCCCCTGGTCCAGGCCCATACCCGGCCCGGGGACCAGACAGGGCCCAGGCCCATCCCCAGGGACCAGACGGGGCCCAGGCCCATCCTGGGGACCAGTCCGGGCCCAGGCCCATGCCCATCCCAGGGACCAGGCCCATGCCCGGGGGGACCAGGCCCATCCCCTGGTCCAGGCCCATACCCGGCCCGGGGACCAGACCCAGGTCCATCCCGGGGACCGGGCCCAGGCCCATCCCGGGGACCGGCCCATCCTGGGGACCGGGCCCAGGCCCATCCCCAGGGACCGGGTCCAGGCCCAGGCCCATCCCCAGGGACCAGACCGGGCCCAGGCCCAGGCCCATCCCGAGAGACCAGACGGGGCCCAGGCCCATCCCCAGGGACCAGACCGGACGCAGGCCCATCCCCAGGGACCAGACCAGGCCCAGGCCCATCCCCATCCCCATGGACCAGACAGGGCCCAGGGACCAGACCGGGCCCAGGCCCATCCCCAGGGACCAGACGGGGCCCAGGTCCAGGCCCATCTCCAGGGACCAGACGGGGCCCAGGCCCAGGCCCATCCCCAGGGACCACACTGGGCCCAGGCCCATCCCCAGGGACCACACCGGGCCCAGGCCCATCCCCAGGGACCACACCGGGCCCAGGCCCATCCCCAGGGCCCAGACCCCAAGGCCCAGTCCCCAGGGCCCAGACCCCAGACCCCAGGGCCCAGTCCCCAAGGCCCAGACCTCAGTGCCAAGGCGCAGACCCTAGGGCCCAAGGCCCAGTCCCCAAGGCCCAGACCCTAGAGCCCAGACCCCAAGGCCCAGACCCAAGGCCCAGTCCCCAAGGCCCAGACCCCAGGGCCCAGTCCCCAAGGCCCAATCCCCAGGGCCCAGTCCCCAAGGCCCAGACCCCAGTCCCCAAGGCCCAGACCCCAGTCCAAGGCGCAGACCCTAGGGCCCAAGGCCCAGTCCCCAAGGCCCAGACCCTAGGGCCCAGTCCCCAAGGCCCAGACCCTAGGGCCCAGTCCCCAAGGCCCAGACCCTAGGGCCCAGACCCCAAGGCCCAGACCCTATGGCCCAGACCCAGGGACCAAACCCAAGGCCCAGACCCTAGGGCCCAGACCCAGACCCTAGGGCCCAGACCCCAAGGCCCAGACCCAAGGCCCAGTCCCCAAGGCACAGTCCCCCAGACCCCAGGGCCCAGACCCCAAGGTCCAGTCCCTAGGTCCCAGACCCCAAGGCCCAGTCCCCAGGGCCCAGACCCCAAGGCCCAGACCCAAGGCCCAGACCCCAGGGCCCAGACCCCAGGCCAGACTCAGGGCCCAGACTCAGGACCCAGGGACCAGACCCCAAGGCCCATTCCCTAGGCCCAGTCCCCAGACCCAAGGCCCAGACCCCAGGGCCAAGACCCCAAGGACCAGACCCCAGGCCAGACTCCAGGGGCCAGACCCGAAGGCCCAGCCCAGACCACAAGGCCCAGAGCATAGACCCCAAGGCCCAAACCAGACCCAGGGACCAGGCCCAGACCCAAAGGCCATCATATACATCCCATTACTGTGAGATTTATTGCTGTGGATTCTGTGATACGTTCATACACACCGCACATTACTATGGAGTTTTATTGCTGTGAATTCTGTGATACGCTCATACACACTACACATTACTGGGAGTTTTATTGCTGTGGTGCTATTTTATGTCCTTTTTTTTTTTTTGAAGGGGAGAAAAGCTGTTAGAGGTTGATGGAGTGCCGGGGGGGGGGCCCCATCGTGAGGTTTAGTAAGGGGCCCCATCATTTCTGATGGCTGCCCTGCAGTGAGGAACAAGAATGTAAAGGTGGGGTAGGTAGGAGTGGCACCCATCACATGATGCACGTCATATATTGCTATATATATATATAATATATATTAGGAGGGAGTTTGGAGAAGACACAGAGACTCGGAGAAGATAAAGAACTGAGAAGAACAAGGAAAATTAGAACTTTATTAATACTCGCACTCGTCCTCTGTCTGAGCTTCCAGACTGGTAAGAATTACAGACTTTATGGAAGCGTTGGCTTATAACAAGTGGCATTCACACAGGCGCGGGCTCCATCGCTTGGTGTTAATATGTAGAACGTCTGAGCACAGAGGCAAAATATAACATATACTATAATAACTGGAAAGACAGATCAGGCTTTAATGGCTGAGAACAAGCTGGAGGATCTATTCAGCAAGAAGGGAGCAGGAGCTAAATTAGTACAGAATCCGTGGATGAGTTGCACTCTTTCTGTGTTGGTTTGCAAACTCATAAATTGAATATAGGCAAAATATCTCTATTGGGAAACTGAGAAATTAACCTCGTTATTCCGTTTACAATTAAAGGGACAATGACACTAACATAAGCTGTAACTAGATTACTTGTGCATTACAAATAAAAACACATTATAAAAAACAAACACATTATAAAACATATGCTGCTGTTCTTTCTCTTTGTTTGAAGTAATTGCATGTAAAAAGGAAAAATAAAGTTAGATTTGTTATCTCCTGTTTCAATTTTGTGTATTTTTCCCATGATACAACATTCACCAAAATCTTTGCAAAAGTTTTACTTTAATGCTTTAGAAGCTAAAACACAGCTGTAAACAGTTAATTAGCTGGAGGAGGGAATGTTTAGATAAAGCTGCAGGGGGTGTATTGTTCTCTCGGCTACCCGAGATTAGAGGTTGTAGCTGAATGGAATAATACATTGAGTTTAAAACAATTATAATCTCCCCCTGGTGATGTCCTTTGAATACATCCCACACAATACAATGATGTGTCAGTGACTGAGCCATTCACTCCATTCTATGGCCAAAGCCACACAGCGAGGAGCAAGTGATGGAAAGATACAACACAAAATATCACACAATGGATGCACCCAGTGACACATATAGAGGAAACAATTTTCTTAACTAAACACACAAGAGAAAAACAAAGCACATGTAAGATATCAGCAACATCAAATAAACACAATAAGGACATTTCATTTTTGGTGGTACTGGCCCTTTAAGAAAGCTCTCCCATGCAAGCGCACTTCGATTCACAAGTAATCCTCAACTTTAACTTGTCGAGTTGGGTATAGACTGGTTTGTATTTCGTTTATTTGCAGTTTTGCTCTTTATTTTACATCCTTTGGAATTCTGCTGATTCTCGCTCTGTTTTGTGAAGCTGCTTGGCGCTGCTCACGGGTCTCTCCTGCCTTTAGTCATGGTGACGGCTAAACCTCCCTGTTAATAAAAATGATAACATTCACCCAAACAAACAGCAGTAATATAGATATCACACGGCATAAAGTGACATGGGTGCATGATTCACTCTGTTACAAATAAATATATATAATGGTCACAATGTTATAACAGTGTGTGATGGGGAGGCTGGGAGCAGTGTATACATGGTATAGTAGTGTCTGATGGGGAGGCGGGGGCTGTGTATACATGGTATAGCAGTGTGTGATGGGGAGGCTGGGGGCTGTGGATACACGGTATAGCAGTGTGTAATGGGGGGCTGGGGGCTGTGTATACATGGTATAGCAGTGTGTAATGGGGGGCTGGGGGCTGTGTATACATGGTATAGCAGTGTGTAATGGGGAGGCTGGGGTATGTGTGTACATGGTATAGTATTGTGTGATGGGGCTGGGGGCTGTGTGTGATGGGGGAAGTACGTGTGGGGAAGGTAAAATGCTTTATATGCATTGTGTAGACTTGTGTAGAATCAGTGGGCTTTGCACTGCAGTTTATGATTCTGATGTAAATCACTTTGGACTCGGGCATGGAGGCATGGAGGCATATTTGTAGGTGCATTCCCCATCATCGATATCAGTTCATTGCCCTCTCGTGTGCATGTTATTTGTGTAATCTGTGATTATGCAAGAATGCTATTGTCTATCTGTCTATTGTCTGGTCCATGTGTTCCTTGTTATCTTTCTGGGAGGATTAGACTCCCAGTCTACCCTGTCTCAAGAATGTGTTTATATCTTTATTTTTAAGTAATTCGTTAACCTTTGTTGTCATGCAAATACTGCCTCATTATCTGCTGTGTTTAATTTATTTGTCAACCCTGATTACCATTGTCCTGACTTGTTTAGAAATGTTATATACTGTTTGATTTCATTGTCTGTACGTAATCTAATTAGGTTTCACTTTCCAAGAAGCAAATGTGTCCCTTTATCTGTTTCAGTCTAATTAGGTTCCCCTACAGTTTCAAGGGGGGTTGTATATGTAAATGACCCATGTGTAATCGTATAAATATATTTGTCTGTCCCTGATTAAACCAGTTCTATTTTGAGTCTACATGCAGTCACGACTCACGGTTTAGGTAGCAGCTATATTCTGTTCGCTGTTCCAGCACAAAGCTCCAGATCTACAGCCACGGTTTATTTTTGGGGGACGCTAGCAAGGCTCTCTATGTGTACCCGTCTTTAAGCTGCGGCTAAGGAGTGGAGGAAGGCATGACAGTCATGAGGGAAACACGGGGGTCCAGCAAGGAAGCGGCATTGGCAGATGTGACCCTGTCGGCAGTGGCGGAAGTACCAGGGTCGCAGCGGTCGCAGTTGCGACCAGGCCATGGCATTCCGCCACTGGAGGGGGGCCCAGCGCCGCCGCCAGATTCCGGCAATCAGCGCCGGAATCTGGGAGCCGCGCGCTGGCCGTCCCTCTCCCTGCGAGCGGCCGCTGACATGCAGCTTGGCCGCTCACGTGGGAGAGAAACCACCTGACCAGAGCACGAGACCTCGTGCTGATCAGGTGGTTTCCGGCGAGCGGCCAAGCTGCATGTTTCCAGCGGCCGCTCGCCAAGGAGGACAATAACGCCGGCGGAGCCTGCCCTGGGCCTGGGGCCAGCAGAGCAGGTAAGAGCTGGGCTGGGGCAGTATATCCATGAGCTGGGGGGCAGAGCTGGGGAATATCCATGAGCTGGGGGGCAGAGCTGGGGCAGTATATCCATGAGCTGGGGGGCAGAGCCGAGGCAGTATATCCATGAGCTGGGGCATATCCATGAGCTGGGGGGCAGAGCTGGGCCTGGGGCAGTATATCCATGAGCTGGGGGGCAGAGCTGGGGCAGTATATCCATGAGCTGGGGGGCAGAGCTGGGGCAGTATATCCATGAGCTGGGGCATATCCATGAGCTGTGGGGCAGAGCTGGGGCAGTATATCCATTAGCTGGGGCAGAGCTGGGGCAGTATATCCATGAGCTGGGGCATATCCATGAGCTGGGGGGCAGAGCTGGGGCAGTATATCCATGAGCTGGGGGGCAGAGCTGGGGCAGTATATCCATGAGCTGGGGGGCAGAGCTGGGGCAGTATATCCATGAGCTGGGGGCAGAGCTGGGGCAGTATATCCATGAGCTGGGGCATATCCATGAGCTGGGGGGCAGAGCTGGGGCAGTATATCCATGAGCTGGGGGCAGAGCTGGGGCAGTATATCCATGAGCTGGGGCATATCCATGAGCTGGGGGGCAGAGCTGGGGCAGTATATCCATGTGCTGGGGGGCAGAGCTGGGGCAGTATATCCATGAGCTGGGGCATATCCATGAGCTGGGGGGCAGAGCTGGGGCAGTATATCCATGAGCTGGGGGGCAGAGCTGGGGCAGTATATCCATGAGCTGGGGGCAGAGCTGGGGCAGTAATCCATGAGCTGGGGCATATCCATGATCTGGGGGGCAGAGCTGGGGCAGTATATCCATGAGCTGGCGGGGCAGAGCTGGGGCAGTATATCCATGAGCTGGGGGCAGAGCTGGGGCAGTGTCACGGGATGGCCCAGCACCCTCAGCCAGGGGCGGTGCACAGTGACAGTGGTGGCTATGGACACTTGGGTGTGGTGGCACGCACCTAGTTTTATAAGTACGTTTATTTAGATGTGATTGTGTGGTGTAATAAAGTGTCCCCGTTGGTTTATTGCGAAATGTATTTTCCCTTTTTTCTGCCTTGCCCGCCGCCATTTTCTGATCGCCTCGTGGTTCAGATCAGAATATTCGGATCTTAAAATGGCCGAATCGGCAACTCCCCGATTCGTAATGGCCAATACGAATCGGGGCCCGGGTGCCTCCTGCCAGCGAGGGCCAATGGGACTTGTGTGGGCGGGCAGGGATTCCCATTGTATTCCTAAGTGTGTAAAGTGATAAATGTATGTGATGTGAAAAATAAACTCAGATTTTCCAGTGCATCCAGCCTCGCCTGATGTCCTTTACTCTCCGCCGCATATACTGTCTGAGCATCCCGCGCGGTCTCAGGGTGCGGTGTCCAGACTTAAGATCAGAACGGACTTAAGATCAGAACGGACTTAAGATCAGAACGGACTTAAGATCAGAACGGACTTAAGATCAGAACGGACTTAAGATCAGAACCGAAGGCGCGGCCGCGTACCGCGCTTCGGTATACCAAGTGAGCGGTGATCAGATCCGAAGATTCAGCCGCTCCCGTAAGATCCGAAGATTCATCCGTTTAAAGATCCGAATATTCCTCCACATAAGATCCGAATATTCCTCCGCAATCAGATCCGAATATCCTCCGCGGCAGATCCGATCCCCAGATTCGCACGGCCGCCCGCAGACGCACTCCACACCCACAAGGTCAGTGAACCAGCTGCTCGGGACGCTGAGTGCCGTATGGCTCAGTGGTCGGGCTGGTTCTAGGCAGGGGTCCCCTCCACCGCCCGCTAACCCTTCCCCAGGGTCACGCCAGGCCGCACGAGACGCCGAGTGCGCGTCACTCGGTAGTCGGGCCAGCGGTAAGCGACGGGGGTCACGCAGATAGAGCACACCCGCAGGCGGAACAACATCTCCATTCCGTCATACTGGTGGCAGCGGTGGGATCGCTCTCTGCAGGCCCCTAGGAGACCTACGCCATGGTGGTGTACACCTACTATGACCGGACACCCTGCGTGGGATGTTGGAGAACCGGGGAGGAACGCCGGGTAACAAGAAAAGAAAGACCCTGATCAAGGAACTGACTAAGATGGATCAGGACGGGGCGATGACGCCCGTCCCCAGCCCTGTCCACGCGGAGGTGGAGGAAGATGCTGGCCTCCGAGAGGTGCGGCGTCGGATTGCCCTGCTCGGGGATGCCCAGCGACGGCGGACAGATGCCGGGTGATCCGGGAGTTCTACCGTGAGGTTGAACAGGAAAAGGACCGCCAGCACGAGCTGCGGTTGGCAGAGCTCCGCGGAGCAGAGCCAGAAGATTGGAACCCGAACCCTATCCTGTGGAACCCTGGGTCGAGGCTCACAGCTCGACTGGAGCTTCACCTGGGGAATCTGCCACCCCCAGTGACTACGCTTGCGGGACTCTCAGCTCGCCTGGAGCCTGTATTGAGGACGTCACTTATCCCGCGACTCTCGGATGGAGACTCACAGCCCGCCTGGAGCTGCATCTGAGGACGCCACATTCCCCATTGAGAAGCGGTGCTCCTGCGCTGGCACCTTCGCCGACATGAAGGCCGTGTTGGCAAGAGAGCTGCCGGAGGGCCTGGAGCAGGACCAGAGGTCCACAGAGGAACTGTGGTACGAGGCCTTGGACCATGAGCGGGACTGCCATGGTGTACATTCCTCCGACGCTGTCGTCCATCGGGTGCAGTACGATGTGCGAGCAGCGTTCCTGCAAGGTCGGGCCCCAGAGGAGTGGGAAGCCGAGCTCCGGAGTCTGGTGCAGGAGGAGACGCACTGGACGCCGCGTACCGCGCGCTCCGGTGGCTAACCGCCTCTCCGACAGCGCGCCCGATGGGAGGCAGTTCCATTGCAGGGCCTCGCTACGGAGGCACGGGGCTGCTCTACGCGAGCATGGCCGCCGACCCCGAGTTTGGAGAGGAGACGGAGGAACGGATGGAAGACATCCTGGAGCGACGGGAACTGGAGATCCCGTCAGACAGCAGGGACTCGGTGTTTGAGGAGCTGGAGTCCCTAGCAGAGCGAGAGTGGGAGCTCGAGGTGGCTTATCGAAGACTGTGGACGGCGTTCCGCAGTCGAGCCTGAGCTCCCCGTGGTGGGACGGGTCGGCGGAGGAAGTCGACAGTCCCCAGGTTTGGGACCTATGGGAGGCCGAGGCGGACCCATGGGTGCCCGTGGGGGTTCCGGCAGAGGAAGATACCCCCTTCACCCCGCAAGAGGACAGGGTGGCCGAGGCCACGGGTCCAGCGGGGGAGGAGACGGATGGTCTCCCCGGGATGGGTTGTGCGCAACCATTGTTTGCCCCGGGGGGTGAAGTGACCATCCTTCCCCAAGGAGATCTCCAACCGGCGGAAGAGCTGGCTACGGGGCAGAGTGTCGCTGGCCTCTGCCCACTGCTTACAGTCTGCCAGGAGGAGCAGACAGGTGGTTCCCCCGGGATGGGTTGTGCGCAACCGTGGTTTGCCCCGGGGGTGAAGTAACCATCCTTCCCCAAGGAGATCTCCAACCAGCGGAAGAGCTGGCTACGGGGCAGAGTGCGCTGGCCTCTGCCCTGCTTACAGTCTGCCAGGAGGAGCAGACAGATGGTTCCCCCGGGATGGGTTGTGCGCAACCATTGATTGCCCCGGGGGAGGAAGAAACCATCCTCCCACAAGGAGATCCTCACCCAGCTGAAGAGCTGGCCACGGGGCAGAGCGCCGCTGGCCTCTGCCCACTACCCCCAGTCTGCCAGGTGGAGCAGACGGATGGTCTCCCCGGGATGGGTTGTGCGCAATCATTGTTTGCCCCGGGGGTGAAGTGACCATCTCCCACAAGGAGATTTCCACCCAGCGGAAGAGCTGACACCAGGGCAGAGCGCCGCTGGCCTCTGCCCGTCTCTCCCACCTTGCCCCGCGGGGCAGAGTGAGGTTGACCCCGTGCAACTGCTGTGGCATCCATTTGTTCCCTTCGTCGGCTGCAGGAAGAGCAGCCAGGTTTGGCCCTACTTGCTTCTTCGGTTGCCGGGCCCGTACCTGGCCATCCAGCGGAAGAGCTGGCAACGGGGCAGAGCGCCGCGGGCCTCTGCCCATTTTGGCAACCCTTGGGCTCGGGGGCCCCACGCAGCCACGGTGCTTTCCACCGTGGACCTGGGCACCCGGGGCGTGTGCATTTAGCACCCGGGTTCCCCGGGTGAGCAGTAACCCTGGAGGGGACACAGGAGGCACGCCGGCCCAGATGTATGTCCTCTCGCCCAGCCGGGGAAACTCTAAGGACATGGGGTCCCGACCAAGCTGGCACGGCCGCAAGGCCAAATGGAGAGGCCTGGTGACTCGGCCTCCCCAGACTGACTATGGGCCTGGGAGCACCGACTTCCCCGGTATGACCCGGTGGGGTCAGACCAGGTGCGTCGAACTGGGGGAGGGGAGGAGTGTCACGGATGGCCCAGCACCCTCAGCCAGGGGCGGTGCACAGTGACAGTGGTGGCTATGGACACTTGGTGTGGTGGCACGCACCTAGTTTTACAAGTACTTTATTTAGATGTGATTGTGTGGTGTAATAAAGTGTCCCCGTTGGTTTATTGCGAAATGTATTTTCCCTTGTCTGCCACGCCCGCCGCCATTTTCTGATCACCTCGTGGTTCAGATCAGAATATTCGGATCTTAAAATGGCCGAATCGGCAACTCCCCGATTCGTAATGGCCAATACGAATCGGGGCCGGGTGCCTCCTGCCAGCGAGGGCCAATGGGACTTGTGTGGGCGGGCAGGGATTCCCATTGTATTCCTAATTGTGTAAAGTGATAAATGTATGTGATGTGAAAAATAAACTCAGATTTTCCAGTGCATCCAGCCTCGCCTGATGTCCTTTACTCTCCGCCGCATATACTGTCTGAGCATCCCGCGCGGTCTCAGGGTGCGGTGTCCAGACTTAGATCAGAACGGACTTAAGATCAGAACGGACTTAAGATCAGAACGGACTTAAGATCAGAACGGACTTAAGATCAGAACCGAAGGCGCGGCCGCGTACCGCGCTTCGGTATACCAAGTGAGCGGTGATCAGATCCGAAGATTCAGCCGCTCCCGTAAGATCCGAAGATTCATCCGTTTAAAGATCCGAATATTCCTCCACATAAGATCCGAATATTCCTCCGCATCAGATCCGAATATTCCTCCGCGGCAGATCCGATCCCCAGATTCGCACGCCGCCCGCAGACGCACTCCACACCCACAAGGTCAGTGAACCAGCTGCTCGGGACGCTGAGTGCCGTATGGCTCAGTGGTCGGGCTGGTTCTAGGCAGGGGTCCCCTCCACCGCCCGCTAACCCTTCCCCGGGTCACGCCAGGCCGCACGAGACGCCGAGTGCGCGTCACTCGGTAGTCGGGCCAGCGGTAAGCGACGGGGGTCACGCAGATAGAGCACACCCGCAGGCGGAACAACATCTCCATTCCGTCATAGGCAGTATATCCATGAGCTGGGGGCAGAGCTGGGGCAGTATATCCATGAGCTGTGGCATATCCATGAGCTGGGGGGGGAAGCTGGCAGTATATCCATGAGCTGGGGGGCAGAGCTGGGGCAGTATATCCATGAGCTGGGGGGCAGAGCTGGGGCAGTATATCCATGAGCTGGGCATATCCATGTGCTGGGGCAGTATATCCATGAGCTGGGCATATCCATGTGCTGGGGCAGTATATCCATGAGCTGGGCATATCCATGTGCTGGGGCAGTATATCCATGTGCTGGGGCAGTATATCCATGTGCTGGGGCAGTATATCCATGTGCTGGGGCAGTATATCCATGTGTTGGGGAGTATATCCATGTGTTGGGGCAGTATTTCATGAGCTGGGGGCAAAAATATCCATGTGTGAGCTGGGGCAATATATCCATGTGTGGCCTGGGGGCAATATATCCATGTGTGGCCTGGGGGCAATTATCCATGTGTGGTCTGGGGGCAATAAATGTCCATGTGAGCTGGGGGCACTATATGTCCATGTGAGCTGGGGGCAATATATATGTCCATGTGAGCTAGGGGCAATACTATCTTTTTTATATTGCAGGAAAAAAAAAAGGTAAAAATATGGATCTTTTTTGGGGGGTTGGGGGCCCTTCATGGATTCTTGCACCGGGGCCCTCAGGTTTCTGGTTACGCCACTGCCTGTCGGGTATTGAGATCCTTTACAATGATTTTGTCTTTTTATCTTTTCTAGGAAATTGTTTACAATGTTACTCCTGTGTTGGAAATTGTGAAAACGTAACAGTAGCGGAGTGCGCAAACGGAGAGGTCTGCGGCAAAGCTGTTAGTGGTGATTGTAAGTAGGGATGTGCGTTTCGGGTTTCGGAATTTCGGAATTTTCACGAAATTTCCCGATTCGTGTTTTCGGATGCGGCCGATTTTCCGAAAATTTTTAGATCCGAAAATGGCAGATCCGAAAAGTTTTCCGAGCCGAAACAAAATATTTTCGGAATTTTCGAATGGACTTGAAATGTGTCAAATCGAAATTAATTTTTGCTCTATTCATGATTTCGGTTCCATTCGTGATTTCGGTTCCATTTCGGTAATTCTGGACATCGTATATTTAACTATTATCGGTTATATCGCTGATTCTGTAAATTTTGTATTTGTAAATGCGTATCACTTGTTTTTTTTGTTTCCAATGATCCGATAATTTTGTTCATTTTTTTTTGTTCCTTGGCTTTCATACCATTTTTTTAATATGAATATACATTTCACAACTTTATTTAATCACATTAAAAAAAGGATCTTTATTTAATTAAAAAAAACACGATAGAATCGCCAGAATTATCGTATCGACAGAATGAATTATCGGATCCGAAAAAAAACCCAAAAATTTATTATAAAAAAATATATAAAGTATAAAAAAGTAAACCACAGTAGTTTACATCAAAACGAATAGAGTTAGACAGCTTTGAAACGAGGAGAACAGATGTTCCGAAAAAACGAAAATTTCCGAAATCACGAAAAGTCGATACAAAAAACGAGCAAAGTGACACGAAAATACGAAAAATGGTCGATATTCCGAAAAAAAATGTACACGAAAAACGAGTCGAGCCGAACCGAATCGAAACAGAAATCGGTCGAAACGAGCCGAATCGAAACGTTTAAACATCCGAACAAATCGAACTGAATCGAACTGAAAAAAAAAATCGGTGCACAAGCCTAATTGTAAGTAATCATAAAAACTTGCATTTACTATAAGTAAGGGAGCTTCTTTGGGGTGTATTGCAGCGCGTTTGTGGCCATAGATTGCAGCGTGAACGCGCTGCATTGAACGTTCGTGCATTTTTCACGTTTACGCGATATGCGTGCCAAAAAGTGCGTATTTCGCGCATATGAAAAATGCTGAGGTGTGAACCCAGCCTTAATGTTTCAGCCTTACTATTTTGGCTTAAGGCCAGGGTCAGACAAGCATTTTTAAGAGCAGAAGGAACGTCCGTGAGAGTGGACGTTCCTTCCACTAGACTCCCGTCTGGTCACCTCGCCAGCGCAGTTGGTGCGCTCAGCGCTGAAAGGCTCGTTCCTCCTATAGGATCGCACCCTCTAACGTGCGCCTAGCGTTTCAACGGGGAGGCTTTCAACATGTCCGCTTGTAGCGCATGATACAGCGTGTGACCGGCTCCATCGAAGCGTCACAGCGCTGCGACATACGCCAGTAGGCACGTAAGTACGGGTGCACCTAGTGCGCCCATCTGACTCCGGTCTAAATTTGCAGTCACTTGGTAATTGCTCACCAGTTCACTTCCGACCAGGACTAGACTTACAAAGATACTGGAACATTTCATATATATGCAGCAGCATTGTTCGCTTTATAAGAGGAAAAAAACAATGCCACTGCTTTTAAAACAAAAAATATATATTTTATTTAACTGTATTTTTTTATTTTTTTTCACAGTACATAGTCATGTTTGGTATCATTGGAAAGCCCAGACCCTGATCTGTCCAGCGACCCCTCACTTGACTTTGCAGGTGAAAAGCATGGAGATACAGGGGTCAAAAGGGCCGCCACGTCTCCCATGCAGCTTCAGGGTTATTCAGAGAAAGGTGAAACTCTGGAGAACTTTTGGAGAAGTGAAAATTCTAGGTCAAAATAGAATTTTTACTTCTCCAAAAGTTCTCTACAGCTTCACCTTTCTCTGAATAACCCTGTTTGTGTTTTTGATGGAACAGTGTGTAATAACACACTGTGCCATCATCTCTACACTTGCTCCCAGTGTGGGAAATGAGAAGGTGAGTATTTACAACACCATTGCTTACTTTAAAATGATAAAGTAGACACTGTTGATGTTTTAGGCTGGGGTCAGACGAGCGTAGTGTTCACGTCCGTGATTGCGCCTAAAAGTACGTCCGTGATAGCATGACAGAAAGCCCATTGGAGCCTGTTACACAAAGTACGTCCGCACTGAACTGCGGACGCCACAAGGGCCGCGCCCACGGACGCAAGGCAGGCAAGAACGTACAACCACTAGAACGGCCGCACAAAGTGCGCTGCGTCCGCAACGTCCGCATAGCTTTGTGTGTGAGTGATGGAACGTGGTCAGACAGACTGCATTTATACGTCCAGCATTTTTCACGGACAAAATGGTTTTGCCTTTTAATTTATTTTCCCTCCTACATCCGTCAAAATATACGTCAGTAAATAAACGGACTGTGTGGCCACTACTGCGTCTTCCGTACTGACGTCCGTCCGTGTGCACGGACGTACAGTCCGTAGAAATCACGCTCATCTGACCCTAGCCTTAGAAGAAAAAAAAAGGAAAAAAGGGAAAGTATTATTTTTATAATTTTTTTTTCCTTTTTTCCTTTGGACCCCTGAATCTCCTAGATTGTGACTTCCTTGCCGAACATGCGCGATGAAGCCCGGGGGCAGCCCCACAGCTAGGGCTAACATGCAGGATGTCAGACTGCTGTGGTTGAAGCTCCTTGTGGTTGAAGCTCCTGTTTGGAGCCAGATCGGTACCTAGGCTAAGGCTAAGACAGAAAGGGTCCCCTGGACCAATCGAGACGGGGGACATAACTGATGACATGGACCGGACAGTCAGTTTTGAAACCTGGGTGACCATTTGGGCAAGTATAACTTTATGGCACCTAATGGTATTTAAGGTCAGAGACTTGAGGGGCAGACCTCTTTGCTCCCGGACATCCTGAGATCAACAGCTGTTAGAGATTATTGACTTCTTTAATAGGTCAGGGATATATTAATTATGACGCATATTTTTCTTATTGTTGATATACATAGATATATATATATTATTGACAGTGCCTCCAATACCAGTGGTATAAATTGGTATTTAACCCCTAAGATAGGGATTAATAACCAATCATGAATATACGTCTTAACAAATATATGGCGCGTTATCCCGAGTTCTTTTGATGCTCTCTAGATATTTTTAAACACAATAAAATCAATAAGATGATATGAGACTGCGTAACGGTAAAACAATTCAAACCAAAATTTATTCACACGTCAAGTTTCATACAATCGTATGTTATCAACGGATTAACAAACTACAATTTACAAGTGATTATAGATCGTGATTAGTAGCGATACTGTGACACGCAATAATCTAATGGACAGATATTTTAGGTTTTATAGACCGCACCACAGATATACATGCCTCAATTCTTAAACACCAAGCTCTATTCTATTCACTTAAACCTTTCCCATTATAAACCAATCCTCCACCTGGCTAAGATAAACACTCAGTTACTGGGCATCACCTGCAGCACAATTTATTATTGTGGGGGCCTATTCACTAAATGCAACTTCCTTCAGGGAGATACATAACACACTCGATAGGGAGACTATCTCTTCCACAGATCAACCACAGCACTTCATTCGATATACGTTAACCTAACGCTTCTTAATGACTTACAGTGCATGCATTCATTCGGAAGGGCTGCAAGATGGATATGGAAGGAGTTATGCTAGGTTACGAATGGGGCGGACGGCACTTGACATATAAAAGCTATTTCACGGTCCCAGCGTATCTCACTATAGGTATAAAATTGATATTTTTAGATGTCCACAAACAGTATTCTTGGAATATAAATAATTTCACTAAATTATGGCTCAAGTATGCAGCCGGAACAGCTTTCTTCCTTAGCAGTCCTCTGCAGTGGACTGTAAAGGCAGAATTTCTATTCTACTGATTATTAGGCTCAAACAGCAAAATAATTCATTTATATTCCTTTAGTTTGTGATGGACATCTAAAGTCAGGACTATGCAATTAGAAAATAGATATCATATTATTCAGGTATACTTTACCATCTGGTTAGTGAAGATAGAGTGGTGGAAGATTAGGGTGTGGTCGGTCTTAAAGGGGCGGCCGATGGTGATTGCCTTTCTTCCCTCCAAGCGTCCCTCAGGTCTCTCCCAAGCTTTTCTCAGTGTGTCCCCTCTGCTCTGGAGTGTCCCCTCTATATAGTGGTCTTCCGCCCAGTTTTAGATCTAGCCCATCACTATGTGGCCTCATTTGATTGGAGGATATATATTCATCAACTCCAGGGGTCTGTCCAGGTGTTATGTTACCTGGCCAGCAGATGGCGCTCTCAGATCAACCATCAACCTTCTGCAGGAATTAATTTATGGGCTTGGCCAATCTTTTACTGGTTTGGGGTCGTTTTATTCCTATATCCCGGGACTCCATAGATTTTATTAACAAATTAAAATTTATTTCTATTGTGACTTCGCCACGGCGTGTGTGCATCTCATCCCCCTTTACTTATATCCACAGGGATGTGTATGTGAGGGGACATACAATCATTCATTCGTGGTATCGTTTTTAACAGTCACACGTTACCCGACTTAATCGGCTTCATGCGGGTTAGTACACCAGACATTCGTGATGATCAACTAAATGTGGTAGGGCCTCTGTTTTTATAAGATGCTAAAATTATCAGTTCTAACTAATAAATATTCTCATACCATATAGTACATATTGCCGAATAGCATAGCATTACAAGCTGGTTTACCCAAGCCATTTAACCTTCTTTGGGTTTTTTCCTTTATTGGGCAACCTATTGTTCCATGTTTACGTGGCTTTCAGAGTTTCGATCTGACGAAATAAACACCATACTGAGATTTCTACCTTAGTTGTCATTGTGTTCCCTTACTTTTAAACCATTTGATCTAACCCCTGTTTGGTTGTAACAAATAAATAAAATAAACAGAGTCCATTAGACTGTCTTTGATCAATGTTAAATGTCCTTTCTTGTATGCGTAACACTAACGAGTTTAGCTTATCTCTTGTTCTTGTTATATATTAACGACGCAGACAAGTTGTTTGCGTGACGCAATTCCTGGCCCCAAATTTAAACATTCCTGCGTTATAGAAATTTTATATCTAAAAAGGTCTGACAAATCCCCCTTTTCAATATCTACTCATCCAGATTCATGAGTAGGAATTGACATGGACCAATTGGATAGGAAATTTTACATCTGTATGGTAGCCTTAGTCTTTAACAAGTTGTTAGGTATCGACTCCATGCGATAATTGGTGCAGAAGAGAAAAAAAAATTGGTAAATACAGGATGGGTTCTCACGACCATCCCCCTTTTGTGGTTCCCCCATTTCTTTTACGAACAGGGTAATCTGAGGGTGAATCAATGAACTCCAGTTGATGAAAAATGGATTTGAATCAAGCAGTGTTTTCCCCGGGTAAAGACCTTTCAAGCGAAACATCTTGTGGCTTGTTGATCTTTTCATCTATGGAGGTTGATTTTCAAATAACCAATAATGCACTTGTCGTCATCCTTCCGTTTCTTTGGGTATCCTTTATGACAGGGTGCTCCCATGACTTTCTGTCACTTCCAGCATGGCTGCTCCTGACATCTGAGTCTTTGGGACACGTCTCCATGCGAGTGACCAATTGTCACTTTACTCATTTTATCTTTCTAAAATGAGATGGACTTCATAAGAATTGATATACACAACATGTAAATATTTAGGTTAACACTTCATCTATGTGACTTTAGGATCATGGTAAATGGAAACGGGTAATCTTCCCCATTTCTGATTTATTCCATGCTTTCCCTTAGATGCAGCGCGGCATTTATTTTAATTTTAATGCATTTCATCAAGACAGTGACACATACAGGGTTATCCAAAGAGATTCGAATTGCTTGAGAAAGGTAACCGAACGCTGAAAATCAGCGTTCGGTTACCTTTCCTGGCCATTCGGCTATCCAGAGAGCAGGCAATTCTCCAAATCCTGGCGAATTGCCTGAACATACGGTGCCTGTTCGGTCCCTGTTCGAGGGCAGTGAAATCCCATCAAAAAGCACTGCTTCGGCTATTCAGAGAACAAAACCAGCAGTGAAAGGTTCCCCTAATGCCTGCCATTCGGTGGTTTAATTCGGCAAATTTATTCAGGAGAATCCCATAGGCTTCAATGTTAAATATTCCCGTTTTAATTCAATATCTAATAAACCGTTCATTATAAAATTCTGCAGCAAAAAGTCTCTTTATTTATAGATTTTTTAGGATACTTTAAGCATTTTTCTGAATTTTTTAAAAAAAAATTAAAAGTCGATTTTTTTTTTTTTTTTTTTTCAGTTTGCTTATTTTTTTTGTAACAGCCCTCTTTATTATCATTCCCTGGACCTCCTGTGAAAATTTCAGACATTTTCGCTCAGTAGTTTCTTTGCAAACAGCGTTTCTTTTTTTTCAGATTCATACAAATGGTTTTGCTAATTTATTCACTGCCTCCTCTACGTCACAGCTGCTTCGGCTCTGTGTGATTCGGCTCCTTTTCGGCTCCTGTTCGGCTCCTCTTCGAAGGTTAATCCAGATGTTTTTGCTTGTTTTCAGCGTGCATTCGGTTAGTTTTCGGTGAGTTTACGGCAGCTTTTCCCTGCAATTCGGGGACCCTGTGCTGTTTGCTGAATACACCGCAGGGTCACCGAAATGCAATCGGCAAAAGGAACCGAATTGAAGAGAACGAAAAGTCACCGAACGTGCGGTGACTTTTCGAATCTCTTTGGATAACCCTGATAGATTATTAACCCTTTCAATTCTTGCGAGCCATTAAGTATATCATCCCCCTTTTGTGGGCTTGCTTTCCTAATAGGGGACTGAATAGGATATCGCCCTGTAGAGATATATATATATATATATAAATATGTATTTATATATATATTTCCTACAAATTTAATTTCTTTGACCGTATTAACGGTTTAAAACCAGTGATTGGATTCGGCCTTCCCACGAGGTTTACTCCTGCAATCATGCAGTTATCGTAGGGATTTATTATAACAGACCCTGTTAATACCTGTTTCTAACCTCCGAGGGCAACTCCATGAACTGGTGTTGAAAATCACTTTACCTGGGGTAGGGAGATTCTCATCCTTACCCACCGTACAGAGAACCTTAGGTTTCTTGTAGGCTAATGCGCAACGGGTAGCTGGCTCTCCATCGGGGCATCTGGCTATGTCGATCTCTTGAGAGTCGGTTGCGGTTAATGGCCTGTTTATATCAGAGGGACTAGAAGTAGGCTGAAAAATAGGAGAGTGGTTAGCATCCAACAGCAGAAATCCCCCTTTACATACTTTTAGATTCCTTATTAATATGTAGACCTGGGGATTAAATGGTGTTAGGTTGTGCCACCTATGCTATTTCATTCAGTTGTTCCCTCTGATTCAATAACATCTGAGGTGTTATTGATCCTGTGGCCCTTGGGTGGCCACTGGATTTATCCCTAAAGAGTTATCAGGCCGCTGTGCCAATACATACTCGGTGATCTTCACCAATTGTTCAGCTAATTGATATAACCGGTATTCTAATTGGTTTATTCGGTCATTCTGATCATTTCGTTTAAGGTATCTATTTCTGCGGATCCTATTACGCTCGGGCCTAGAATTATTTGATGTGTCAGAATCAGCATTACTACTTCTGTTCTGACGGTGTGATCTGGGCCTGGGGTCTCCTGTCTGACCTCCCCTTCTATTTTCAGGGACCCTAACGCGAGGGGGTGACCTACCTATTTGAGGGGGATCATCACTTTGAGGAGAATCACTAGATTGGGGATACCTATTTCTTTGGGCAGGCCTAGGCCCTTGGGCATATTCCCTGTGACTATTGTGCGGTCGTGGCCATTGCTCATACCTTCTGCAGTCATTGGGTGACCTCTGCTCCCCACTTCTTGGTGGGCGCGGGGCAGGCGTGACCCTGGGTTCCTGTCTGGATTATTCCCTTTTACCACCTCAGCGTATGATTTCCTCCTGGCAACATATACCTGGGAGGCATCCTGATGTTGCTTAGGGGCAACTTGGCTTGTGGTATGGGCCCTTTTATTTGACCTATGACTCCCATGACTGGTCTCATTAGATGGCTGGACCTGCACTTTTATAGGCCTTGAAGGGATCCCCCTTTCGCCCTGTTTAACATCATCGGCGGGGCTACTTCCAGAATCTACCCCGCTGTCTTTGGCATGCTCTTTTAAATGAGGGCCAGCATCAGGCTTATGGTCAGATGAAACAGTTTCTGTTTGTCTACCCTTTACCTGGGATATGGAGTCTATCCGGGCTTTTAGTACCTCTTTCTTCAAGGTTTTCAGTGAGCATTGAATTTCATCTGTGTCAGTTTCAACACTCTCATCACTGCTTGACACCTCGGACTCACTTGAAAGCATTATTTCTTGCTTATAGCCATACAGTTTCTGCTCTAAATTAGAACATTTCTCTTTAAAACTGTTTAATTCAACACAACTCTCTTTATATACAGCTTGTAAGCTTTGGAGTTGTTCTTGCAGTTTCTGGCTCTGTTCATTTAAAGTAATTATTTCTGTACTGGCATTCTCAGGTTTGTCTGTTAAATCATTACCATTTTCTATTTTTGCATTTAAGTTAGCGATGGTCTTCATCATGACAACCTTTTGTATCGCATTTTGTTTAGCAAATGCACAACACAAATACATTATGGAGGGCCATGATTCCATTATAATACAATCCCTTCTTTGCTTGTTGTTTGTGTTTAAAAACAAATTCAAGAATGTACGCACATCACCTTCTTTGTCCCACATATCGTGTACAAGATTTTGGGCGCGGTCTTTGATAGTATTCACAAATACAATCAGATCGGTTTCAATATGCAATGACTCTGAGATATGTTCTACCACTTCAAATATTGCCATCTGTCTTCCTGCTTCTATAAGACTCGATTGAGAGATTTCCTCCTGGCTATCAGTATCTGAATCAGACATGTTTCTGTATTACAGCAATCAGATAACAATGCTTTAAACAGGTATCCACAGCCAACAACAAACGTTACGTGATTACCACTGTTTTAATCCAATAGCTTAATCTGCTACTTAACGACCAGCAAATTTATGTTACTTTCACAAATACTTGATCTGGCGCTCACAACCACTAACTTGCTCTCTTACTTGATAGATAAACTTGATTTTATTGTGAAAAATTACTTTAGCATCACAACAGTGCAACTCCAAATATCTTAGATAAACTTGATTTTATTGTGAAAAATTCATTTAGCATCTCAGCAGTGCCTCCAATATGTTAGAGATTATTGACTTCTTTAATAGGTCAGGGATATATTAATTATGACGCATATTTTTCTTATTGTTGATATACATAGATATATATATATTATTGACAGTGCCTCCAATACCAGTGGTATAAATTGGTATTTAACCCCTAAGATAGGGATTAATAACCAATCAATGAATATACGTCTTAACAAATATATGGCGCATTATCCCGAGTTCTTTTGATGCTCTCTAGATATTTTTAAACACAATAAAATCAATAAAGATATGAGACTGCGTAACGGTAAAACAATTCAAACCAAAATTTATTCACACGTCAAGTTTCATACAATCGTATGTTATCAACGGATTAACAAACTACAATTTACAAGTGATTATAGATCGTGATTAGTAGCGATACTGTGACACGCAATAATCTAATGGACAGATATTTTAGGTTTATAGACCGCACCACAGATATACATGCCTCAATTCTTAACACCAAGCTCTATTCTATTCACTTAAACCTTTCCCATTATAAACCAATCCTCCACCTGGCTAAGATAAACACTCAGTTACTGGGCATCACCTGCAGCACAATTTATTATTGTGGGGGCCTATTCACTAAATGCAACTTCCTTCAGGGAGATACATAACACACTCGATAGGGAGACTATCTCTTCCACAGATCAACCACAGCACTTCATTCGATATACGTTAACCTAATGCTTCTTAATGACTTACAGTGCATGCATTCATTCGGAAGGGCTGCAAGATGGATATGGAAGGAGTTATGCTAGGTTACGAATGGGGCGGACGGCACTTGACATATAAAAGCTATTTCACGGTCCCAGCGTATCTCACTATAGGTATAAAATTGATATTTTTAGATGTCCACAAACAGTATTCTTGGAATATAAATAATTTCACTAAATTATGGCTCAAGTATGCAGCCGGGAACAGCTTTCTTCCTTAGCAGTCCTCTGCAGTGGACTGTAAAGGCAGAATTTCTATTCTACTGATTATTAGGCTCAAACAGCAAAATAATTCATTTATATTCCTTTAGTTTGTGATGGACATCTAAAGTCAGGACTATGCAATTAGAAAATAGATATCATATTATTCAGGTATACTTTACCATCTGGTTAGTGAAGATAGAGTGGTGGAAGATTAGGGTGTGGTCGGTCTTAAAGGGGCGGCCGATGGTGATTGCCTTTCTTCCCTCCAAGCGTCCCTCAGGTCTCTCCCCAAGCTTTTCTCAGTGTGTCCCCTCTGCTCTGGAGTGTCCCCTCTATATAGTGGTCTTCCGCCCAGTTTTAGATCTAGCCCATCACTATGTGGCCTCATTTGATTGGAGGATATATATTCATCAACTCCAGGGGTCTGTCCAGGTGTTATGTTACCTGGCCAGCAGATGGCGCTCTCAGATCAACCATCAACCTTCTGCAGGAATTAATTTATGGGCTTGGCCAATCTTTTACTGGTTTGGGGTCGTTTTATTCCTATATCCCGGGACTCCATAGATTTTATTAACAAATTAAAATTTATTTCTATTGTGACTTCGCCACGGCGTGTGTGCATCTCATCCCCCTTTACTTATATCCACAGGGATGTGTATGTGAGGGGACATACAATCATTCATTCGTGGTATCGTTTTTAACAGTCACACGTTACCCGACTTAATCGGCTTCATGCGGGTTAGTACACCAGACATTCGTGATGATCAACTAAATGTGGTAGGGCTCTGTTTTTATAAGATGCTAAAATTATCAGTTCTAACTAATAAATATTCTCATACCATATAGTACATATTGCCGAATAGCATAGCATTACAAGCTGGTTTACCCAAGCCATTTAACCTTCTTTGGGTTTTTTCCTTTATTGGGCAACCTATTGTTCCATGTTTACGTGGCTTTCAGAGTTTCGATCTGACGAAATAAACACCATACTGAGATTTCTATCTTAGTTGTCATTGTGTTCCCTTACTTTTAAACCATTTGATCTAACCCCTGTTTGGTTGTAACAAATAAATAAAATAAACAGAGTCCATTAGACTGTCTTTGATCAATGTTAAATGTCCTTTCTTGTATGCGTAACACTAACGAGTTTAGCTTATCTCTTGTTCTTGTTATATATTAACGACGCAGACAAGTTGTTCGTGTGGCGCAATTCCTGGCCCCAAATTTAAACATTCCTGCGTTATAGAAATTTTATATCTAAAAAGGTCTGACACAGCCAAGAAAGTCCCATCCGCCCGCCCAGGAATGGTGGTTGATGAAGTCACACCTGCGGAAGGTCTGGCCAGCTGGAGTGCACTACACAAGCCGCCTACGGGAGAAGCATTGGGGAGACGATTTCTGTAGGACTCAGGGTGTGCAGAATGACGAGCTCGGGTGAATTACATGTGTCAACTGCCTTCCGCGTTAAGCGGTTGGGTCAGAATTGGAGTAAACCAGCTGGATCCACAGTTAATGTACATAACGATTGAATAAAATTCAATAAAGCTGTGGCCTATGCATTTCCATCGGATTTAATGTGTCTTTGTAATTTATGAGGTTGTTGTGGCATGGCGTCTGGTTGGTAGGTACCATGCCTAAAGCAGTCATGTGTGTGGAGCGACCTCTGCACTGGGAAGGGAATCCCATTCCCTACGATGCTCCATGCACGTCCTTGCACTGGAGGTGCAGCAAGCCTTCCTGATGGGGCCCCAATATGGGCTCTTGAATGGTGCCCACCAGTCCGGAGTCAGTCCGCCCCTGCAAGTAACAAGTCTATGTGTACATCTCTCAGTTTGTCAAAAATACAATGTCAATGTCAATTGTCAAGATGTGCACCTCAAACCTAGGCTGTGGTATGGAGGTCTCAGGCATAAAGTTATACTGCTGTGAAACAAACCTCTGTAACGCAGCTGTGTCTGCCGAGACCTCCTTCATCACCATTGTTGCAGCCCTTGTGGTCCTGTGGATGACCAAGCAGTGAAACGGATGAAGAACAACTTCTCCACCAGCTTAATGACAGAAAGAAAGGACCTTCTGAAATCTCCTGACCCCGATTATAATATGCATATAACCTGTCCCGACCCACATTCCTTCCACGGATACGCATGCCTCCCTCTTCACCCTATTATGTGTGAGGTCCAACTGCTTTGAAAATTAATAACTTAAATAAAAATGTTTAACAACAATTAAATAGATTTTTTTATTTTTTTTTATTAGTTATTTTTTTACAAAAATAAACATGAAATTAAATAATACGTACATAACTAAAAAAAAAATCATACAGTAATCAGCATTTCCTTTGAGCGAGTACGGATACAAATGAACAGACAGGTCTAGGTTAATCATCTATACCTGTAGTTCCCAGCCCTGGTCCTCAGGTCCCCCTAACAGGCCAGGTTTGCAGGGTATGTGAAGCGCAGCACAGGTGATATGATTTGCTGCTCAGTGATTGCAGGATTCAGTCTGCATTTCCAAAAGGTGATCCTCCTTAAAACCTGTCCTGTTGGGGGGTGCTAGGGACCGGAGTTGGGAACCACTGATCTATACATACACAGGGTAATTCAAAGAGAATTGAAAATTCACCGCACGTTCGTTGACTTTTCGTTCTCTTCAATTCGGTTCCTTTTGCCGATCCCATTTCGGCGACCCTGAAGTGTATTCAGCAAACACCACAGGGTCCCCGAATTTCAGGGAAAGGTTGCTGCAAACCAGCCGAAAACTAACTGCAAAACCCGGCGAATGCACGCCGAAAACCCGCAAAAACATCTGGATTAACCCACCGAAAACGCCGGAAAAACCCGAGCAGGAGCCAATCACACGCAGTGCAGCCGCCGGAAAAAGCCGACACCGCAGGCGAGTAAAGTGAATTAATTAGCTTGAATGTTTGAAAAGTGAAAAGCTGTTTGCAAAGAAACTACTGAGCGAAAATGTCTGAAATTTACATATAAGATCCAATGAATGATAATAAAAAGGGCTGTTACAGAAAAAAGTAAAAACGTTTGAAAAAAAAAAAAAAAGGAAATTTTTTTTCAAAAAAAATTCTGGAAAATGCTTAAAAGGTTCTAAAAAATCTAAAAATAAAAAATCTTTTTACTGCAGAATTTTATAATGAACGGTTTATTTGATATTGAATTAAAACGGGAATATTTTTAACATTGAAGCCTATGGGATTCACCTGAATAAACCTGCCGAATTAAACCACCGAATGGCAGGGCATTTAGGGGAACCTTTCACTGCTGGTTTGTGTTCTCTGAATAACCGATTTCACTGAATGGGGATTTCACTGCCCTCGAAAAGGCACCGAACAGGCACCGTATGTGCAGGCAATTTGTCAAGATTTGGCGAATTGCCTGCTCTCTGAATAGCCGAATGACCAGGAAAGGTAACCGAACGCTGAATTTCAGCGTTCGGTTACCTTTCTCCAGCCATTCGGATCTCTTTGGATAACCCAGATGGTTTCAATATTTCTACAGACAGAGTAATCTTAATGTGCTGCAACGGTTTCCAAATAAGTGTCTAGATGCTTCTCCCAATATACATACATGTAGAAAAAGGCGGTTTCGTACCTATTCCCTACCGGGGCAGCTGCGTCAACTAGAAGCATCCAGCCCACCTCAGGTATAAACAGGGGCCGGATTTGTATCTCAGGAACCTGTAGGCACAAAAATGTGGAGCGCCCCTTCTGCAAAACATGCCAAAACAACTAAATTGTCATTTTGGGGCAACCAAAAAAAAAAACATTGAAACAAACTGAAAAACAGTTTCTCTGTGTGTCAAATCAAAAGCAGGAGCAGAATCTGTTGTCTTAGTTGAGTTAGTGCAGCGGCACTGTTTGTTTTATATGTAAAAGCATCTATTGTTTCCGCCGTAGAACAGAGAAAATATTACATTTTGCATTTAATTTTTTTAACATTTTTTATTTTTACAGATTACATGGTCATGTTTGGTATCATTGTAAAGACCAGACTCTGACCTTTCCAATGACACCTCACTTAACTTTGTGCGCTGTACAATTCAGAGATGCAGGTTCCAAAGTCCCCCTGTCTCTCCTCACCCCAGCGCCACCGTCTAGATTGTAGACGAAACAATGCATTGCATCATCAGCTCCACACTTGCTGGCAGTGTGGGAAATGAAGGTGAGTTAGCGCAGCGTCACTGCTCACTTAATAATTGTAAACTGAATATTAGTGCTGCGTTAGGAGAGAAAAAGAGAAAAATAATATTTTATTTGTTATTTTAATTTTACCTAAATCTAACCTGGTTATATTTGATACCACTTGAAAGGCCACAATCTGGCCTATCCAAAGATGCATCATATGCCCCTCTAGCCCTTAGGGCTCCAGAGATACAGTGATCTAAATGATTGTAAATTGTCAAAAAACAAAAGAAAAATTTACAGATCAAGGCGCCCCCTTGTGTCAGGCTTCTGTAGGCACATGCCTACTTTGCCTAGTTATAAATCCGGCCCTGTGTATAAAACATAACAAGAAAAAAATGTGTCATCTGCGCTTACCTCTATAGCTCCATGCGAAACAAAACTATTCAGAGGTTTTGGTTAACTTGAATGGCCATTAAAGTGTAAGCCCACCTGGCACATCAGAGCAACCTCTGGTTAAGGTGGATCCTAACTTAATTAAACCATATTCTCTCATGCTGCTTATCAGCTAAGAGACAAAAGGGTGGGTTTGATTTATACCCTCAACAAAAACATCTCCACTTTGAGTTTATAAAGAAAACACGGAAAGGGGCAGCAGCAAAAATGACCTGGTTGAGGACGTAAGTTTTTCTGGAGAGTTATTATAAACTAATCCTGTTTCTTTTTCCAATTTTATTTGGGTTTTTAGCTGATTAGTGGCAGGTTGTCACTGTAAGGGACCTGTTAATTTCCAACTTCTCGCTACATTTATTTTTAGAGCAATAAACCAGCGAGTTATAACGAAAATCAAACTACTAGGGAGTGGCGGCCAATTCATATGAAGAAAGGCCGCTGTTAAAATATTTTTTTTAATCTATTTTTGTTTACACGTAACATGGTCATTGGAAAGGCCATGCTCTAGCTGCCACCAATCGGGAGATGCGGGGGTACAAAGGACCCCCTATCTCCATCATAGGATTTCCTTAGGCTATCCCTGGGCAGCTAGGGGTTAACCCGGCTAACTGACAGACTGACATCCTTGCGCCATGATGTCAGTTGATGAGGGGGGACCCAGAGGTGGGGCTGAGATCTAAGATGGCAGCCCCCACTGGAAATAGGCTGCGATCCGGCACCAATTGGTGCCGGAACGCGCCCTGGCGCATAAGGGGTTAAAGAAAGGCATTGATTGATTCGATCTTGAATTTCAATGATTTTTTTTTGCTTTCTCTGCTGAGGGTGCTTGCTTATTTATTATTATCTTTTGGAGGTTTCTGTAGATACACTTTATGGATGAAAATCTCAGTATGAAGTGCTCCATTCCACATGTCTGTTGATGACTTTGCATTGAGCTATTTATTTGAGGTGGACTTTTCTAAGGGGATATACCACCTATCTGTGGATTACAGCTGCTATTTTGGGTACTGTATGTGTGTAAAAATATTTTTTTGTATATACAGCTAATTTATTAGTTTTACCTTCAGGTGGCGCCAGATGCACAATTTTTATTTTGTTTTAATTTTAAACATGTACTTCCTTAGACAACACATAAGTGACACCAAATGATCTGCTATTGGTTTATTTTTGCTGCATAGTATCCTCTCCTAGACCCTTGTGTCCTCCCAGGTTTGTAGCATCCTCTCAATGACCCCCACGCTACCTTAGTCCCTGTCACCCTCTGAAGACTAGGGATGAGCTGTTCGGTTCGATCTGTTCGGAGTTCGCATCGAACATCAGCCGATAGGGTGTTCGCCAAACTCCGAACATTTCCCTGTGTTCGCTGCATGTTCGCCCACAATGGACCACAATGCACTTTTCCGCTGGCCTGAAGCTTGTAATTGGCTACAGCCTTGCACCTGACCACAGTTTAGGTGCAAGACAGGTGCAAGACTTGCTCAGAGTCCTGATGCGGCAAATTTTGCCCAATCATGGGCTCACAGAGCTAAGTCCCGCAGCACACTATATAAGGTTTCACACAGCCTTCAGCACGTGTTTTTTGAGAGGAGATTGTTCTGAGTGTGTCTTCTCAGTGCCAGCAGCTATTGGGGGGGGGGGGGCTCACTTCTACAAGATATCTGGGAATTGTTGTAATCAGTGTGTTCTCGCTGCCAGCAGCTATTGGGGGGGGGGGGGTCTCACTTCTTCAAGATATCTGGGATTTGTTGTAATCTGTGTGTTCTCACTGCCAGCAGCTATTGGGGGGTCTCACTTCTATCAGATATCTGGGAATTGTAATCTGTGTCTTGTCACTGCCACCCATCAGGGGGTCTCACTGATTTATAGGAGGTTCCTGTGAATTGTAATTTGTGTCTTGTCACTGCCAACCATCAGGGGGTCTTATTGATTTATAGGAGGTTCCTGGGAATTGTAATTTGTGTCTTGTCACTGCCACCCATCCGGGGGTCTCACAGACTTGTAGCAGATATCTGGGAATTATAACCTGTGTCTTGTCACTGCCACCCATCAGGGGGTCTCACGGACTTATAGGTGGTTTCTGGTAATTTTAATCTGTGTCTTGTCACTGGCTGCAAGTTATCAGGGTGTCTCTCGAAGTTATACCAGAGATAACACAGTTGAATCAGAGTGCTGCATATCTCAAATTTTTATACCAGAGTTGAATCAGAGTTCTGTATATCTTTAATCTATATATCACTCACCATGTCAGAAAGACCAAAAACGACAGGCAGACGCTCCCAGACACAGATAAGAGGGCAAGCAGCCTCCGTGTCGGGAGGCTGTGCCTCTGGACGTCGTGGACGTGGTGCATCCTCTGCAGGGGCACGCGTATCCTTTCTAACTGGTGCTGGCCGTCTTAAGCAGCAGCAACATACAGAGGATTTGGTGGATTGGCTAACCAGGCCATCCTCATCCTCCGAGTCATCTGCCAGCCAGGCTTGTAGTGCTTTACAGTCCACAGTGAATTGAGGTGATCTTCTGTGTCTTGTCACTGTGCCAGCAAGTAATTTGGGGTTACAAATTTCTTTAAAAAATTTGTGAATTGAGGTGATCTGTCTCTTGTCACACAGCCAGTACCACGCAGTATTTTGGGGGGTCATTAATTTTTACAAAATATCTGGGAATTGAGGTGATCTGTGTCTTGTCACTGCCAGCAAGTATTTTGGGGGTCACACATTTCTACAAAACATTTGTGAATTGAAATGATCTGTGTCTTGTCACACAGCCAGTGCCACGCAGTATTTTGGGGGTCACTATTTTTACAAAATATCTGGGAATTGAGGTGATCTGTCTCTTGTCACTGCCAGGAAGTATTTTGGGGTTCACTAATTTCTACAAAATATTTGGGAATTGTTATAATCTGTGTGTTCTCACTGGCTGCCACCCATCAGGGGGTCTCACTGATTTATAGGAGGTTTCTGAGACTTGTAATCTGTGGCTTCTCACTGCCACCCATCAAGGGGTCTCACTGATTTATAAGAGGTTTCTGAGACTTGTAATCTGTGGCTTCTCACTGCCACCCATCAAGGGGTCTCACTGATTTATAAGAGGTTTCTGAGACTTGTAATCTGTGGCTTCTCACTGCCACCCATCAAGGGGTCTCACTGATTTATAAGAGGTTTCACTGCCACCCATCAAGGGGTCTCACTGATTTATAGGAGGTTTCACTGCCACCCATCAAGGGGTCTCACTGATTTATAGGAGGTTTCACTGCCACCCATCAAGGGGTCTCACTGATTTATAAGAGGTTTCTGAGAGTTGTAATCTGTGGCTTCTCCCTGCCACCCATCAAGGGTTCTCACTGATTTCTAAGAGGTTTCTGAGACTTGTAATCTGTGGCTTCTCACTGCCACCCATCAAGGGGTCTCACTGATTTATAAGAGGTTTCACTGCCACCCATCAAGGGATCTCACTGATTTATAGGAGGTTTCACTGCCACCCATCAAGGGGTCTCACTGATTTATAAGAGGTTTCACTGCCACCCATCAGGGGGTCTCACTGATTTATAAGAGTTTCTGAGATTTGTAATCTGTGGCTTCTTACTGCCACCCATCAAGGGGTCTCACTGATTTATAAGAGGTTTCACTGCCACCCATCAAGGGGTCTCACTGATTTATAAGAGGTTTCACTGCCACCATCAAGGGATCTCACTGATTTATAGGAGGTTTCACTGCCACCCATCAAGGGGTTCACTGATTTTATAGGGGTTTCACTGCCACCCATCAAGGGGTCTCACTGATTTATAAGAGGTTTCTGAGACTTGTAATCTGTGGCTTCTCACTGCCACCCATCAAGGGGTCTCACTGATTTATAAGAGGTTTCTGAGACTTGTAATCTGTGGCTTCTCACTGCCACCCATCAAGGGGTCTCACTGATTTATAAGAGGTTTCACTGCCACCCATCAAGGGGTCTCACTGATTTATAGGAGGTTTCACTGCCACCCATCAAGGGTCTCACTGATTTATAGGAGGTTTCACTGCCACCCATCAAGGGGTCTCACTGATTTATAGGAGGTTTCACTGCACCACCCATCAAGGGGTCTCACTGATTTATAAGAGGTTTCTGATACTTGTAATCTGTGGCTTCTCACTGCCACCCATCAAGGGTTCTCACTGATTTATAAGAGGTTTCTGAGACTTGTAATCTGTGGCTTCTCACTGCCACCCATCAAGGGGTCTCACTGATTTATAAGAGGTTTCACTGCCACCCATCAAGGGATCTCACAGATTTATAGGAGGTTTCACTGCCACCCATCAAGGGGTCTCACTGATTTATAAGAGGTTTCACTGCCACCCATCAGGGGGTCTCACTGATTTATAAGAGGTTTCTGAGATTTGTAATCTGTGGCTTCTTACTGCCACCCATCAAGGGGTCTCACTGATTTATAAGAGGTTTCACTGCCACCCATCAAGGGGTCTCACTGATTTATAAGAGGTTTCACTGCCACCCATCAAGGGGTCTCACTGATTTATAAGAGGTTTCACTGCCACCCATCAAGGGGTCTCACTGATTTATAAGAGGTTTCACTGCCACCCATCAGGGGGTCTCACTGATTTATAAGAGGTTTCTGAGATTTGTAATCTGTGGCTTCTTACTGCCACCCATCAAGGGGTCTCACTGATTTATAAGAGGTTTCACTGCCACCCATCAAGGGGTCTCACTGATTTTATAGGAGGTTTCACTGCCACCCATCAAGGGGTCTCACTGATTTATAAGAGGTTTCTGAGACTTGTAATCTGTGGCTTCTCACTGCCACCCAACAAGGGGTCTCACTGATTTATAAGAGGTTTCTGAGATTTGTAATCTGTGGCTTATCACTGCCACCCATCAAGGGGTCTCACTGATTTATAAGAGGTTTCTGAGATTTGTAATCTGTGGCTTCTCACTGCCACCCATCAGGGGATCTCACTGATTTACAGGAGGTGTCTGAGATTTGTAATCTGTGTCTTGTCACTGGCTGCCAGCTATCAGGGTGTCTCACTGAGTTATACCAGAGTTCTTTAAATCTTTAATCTTTATACCAGAGTTGAATCAGAGTTCTGTATATATTTAATCTATATATCACTCACCATGTCTGAAAGAACAAAAAGGACAGGCAGACGCTGTAAGGTCCTGGAGGCCCTGACCCCCTGGCACCCCATTTGGTTCCACATCCTGCAGGCCCCCTGCAGGTTCCAGAACTTTTGCATTGACGCTATACATCATGAACTCTCACGTGCTGACCAGGGAGACTCACCTGCCCTTCATTTTCCCTAATCTGTTCTTCATATAAGGGAGTCCCACCCTTTCCTCAGGACTTCCACATTGCTGTTACCTGGCTGTGAATCTATACCAAAGCTCCCTGAGACCTTCTGGACACTCACCTGAATTCTGCAACCAAAGACCCAAGGACCCTCTGTATTATCTGGACATTCTTCTGCTCCATAAACCGGTACCCTCCCATCCTTCTGTCCCCCATCTAGGACCCCGTGTACCAGACCCTTTTGCTTAACCCTGACTACGCCTTTGTATGTTCCTTGCCGGATTCTGAGCTATAGTGTTTATTTCCAATAAACACCCTTTGTTATACCGTAAACCTGCCTCTATCACTGCATCCTGGGCGCACAACCCCATCTTGCTACACCGAGCACAGTCTGAACCCTTACAGACGCTCCCAGACACAGATAAGAGGGCAAGCAGCTCCTGTGTCGGGAGGCTGTGCCTCTGGTCGTGTTGGACGTGGTGCATCCTCTGCAGGGGCACGCTTGTCCTTTCTAACTGGCGCTGGCCGTCTTAAGCAGCAGCAACATACAGAGGATTTGGTGGATTGGCTAACCAGGCCATCCTCATCCTCCGAGTCCTCTGCCAGCCAGGCTTCTAGTGCTTTGCAGTCCACCTCCGCTGCCAAAGCATCTAATGCAGCCTCCATGTCCACGGCTACTCCTGCTGTAGCCTCGCTATCACACACGAAGGAGTCAGCTGAATTGTTTGACTACAATGACCGTGACATGCTGCTTGAGGATGCGCAGCAAGTACAGTGCTCTGATTCAATCTCTGAGGTTGAGGAAGGGAGTATAATCAACCTAGAGGAAGGGGGTGCCAGTGATGACACACAAATAACTGGCACTCATGTTGCCCCAGCAGCTGCAGCATACTGCCAAGTTGGCTCCAATGACGAGGAGATAGGGGATGATGATGACAATGATGATGAGGTCACTGACTCCACCTGGGTGCCTGATCGAACAGAGGAATCAAGTGAGGAAGAGGGGGAGGAGGAGGCACAGCAAACACGAGGCACAACATCCTCTATGACCAACCGTAGCACTAGCCAGTCCAAGGCATCACAAGTCAGAGCTGCTCCGGTGCAGAGCGCTTTTGTCTCAAAGCACACACGCAGGAACTCTGCTGTCTGCTGGGAGTTCTTTAAGAAATGTGCAACAGACCCCACCGTTGCTATTTGTATTCTATGTCAGATGAGGTTGAAGCGTGGGATAGACACCGTACACTTGGGTACCACGTGCTTGAGGCAACATATGACCTCCTGCCACACATCCCGTTGGTGCAAAACTTTGCGTAGGTCCTCCTCCTCCTCATCTGTCTCTACCCCCACTGTATGTCCTGCCATGTCATTGCCTACAACCTCCACTGACAGGGATGATGCTACAGTAATGGATGTACCAGGTCCTTCCTCACAAAATGACAGCATCCCATCAGCTGAAGATTTACGCAGTCAGATTACGTTGCCGCAGCTGCTGCAACGTAAGAAAAAATATAGTCCCAACCATCCCCAAGCACAGCGTCTAAATGCCAGCTTAGCAAAATTTCTCGCATTGCAGCTGCTGCCTTTCCAGCTGGTGGACTCTGCTCCCTTACGTGAACTTGCTGAATGTGCTATACCACAGTGGCAGGTTCCAAAACGCCATTACTTTTCACGCAAGGCCATTCCAGCACTATACCAGCACGTGGAAGGCAATGTTATCCAGTCATTGGGAAAGGCAGCCAGCAACAAGTTGCATGTGACTTTAGACACGTGGTCCAGCAAGCATGGACAGGGTCGTTAAATTTCCTTCACGGCACACTGGGTAACTCTGATTGCAGCTGGAAGGGATCCAAGACGGGGCTCTGTGCTGGAGCTTGTTCATCCACCACGCCTCCAGAAAGCTGCTTGTATGAGGTCTGTCTGCTCCACCACCACCACCTTTCCCTCTTCCTCCTCCTCCTCCTCCTTCTCTGTCTCTGGCGAAGTGGCAGTTAAACCAACGCCTGACAGGGTGTACGCAATGGCTCAAGCAAAAAGAAGCCATACTGTGCTTGAGCTGGTTTGTTTAGGGTACAGGAGCCACACTGGCCAGAAATTCTGTCAGCTCTGCAGGGCCAGGTGCAGAGATGGTTAACACCACACCAGCTTCAGCTGGGACTGATCGTCTGTGATAATGGCAGCAACCTTCTCTCTGCCCTATGCAAGGGTAAATTGATGCATGTACCATGCCTAGCACACGTCCTAAATCTAGTGGTACAGCATTTCCTAACCAAGTACCCAGGGCTGCCAGAGCTTCTCAGCCAGGCCAGAAAAGTCTGCAGCCACTTCAGATGGTCATTCCCAGCAAGCGTTCGCCTGGCAGAAATTCAAAGAGAATTCCACCTTCCCACAAACTGTCTGATCTGTGACATGCCCACCAGGTGGAACTCGACATTAGCAATGCCGCAGCGTCTGCACAAGCAGCAGAGGGCCATCAATGAGTACCTGTGTGAGTATGGCACAAGGACAGGTTCAGGTCAACTTGGTTCTCCCCCCCGCAGTGGCTGATGATCAAGGATGCATGCACTGTACTGTCACCATTTGAGGAGGCAACGAGGATGGTGAGCAGGGACAGTGCATGCATCAGTGACACAATTCCTTTAGTGTTCCTGCTGGAGCACACTCTGCGGGGAATTATAGATGTGGCACTAGAGGCAGAGCAGCAGGAGGAAGAGGAGGCCTTCCCTAGCTCTCAAGGCCCCAGTCTTTACGCAGACAGCATTCCTGCGGGTCCTCAGATCAGACAGGAGGAGGATGATGAGGAGGAGGAATATTTAAGTAGTGGGGGAATTGAAGGTGGGGATTCCTCAAGGGAGGGTTTTGTGTGCCCAGAAACCCAAGGACTAGTACGTGGCTGGGAGGAGGAAGTGCACGATGGGGTCATCCTCATTGACCAGGAAGACTCGGAAGCTAATGCCACCTCCAACCTACGCTGTATGGGCTCCCTTATCCTGCAAAGCCTGGTAAAGGACCCCAGGATTCGTGCTATCAAGGAGAGGGATCATTACTGGTTGGCAAGCCTTCTTGATCCACGATACATGAGTAAAGTTGCAGAGCTCATCCTGCGAACTTGAGTACGCTCTAATTTTTTTAGTCCACGACGCCCAGGGACGTCAAATGTAGACACCCATTGCCAGCGTCTTCACCATATGGTGCAGGACTACCTAGGGGCAAGGGCAGACCTGGATACCTTTACAGCAGATGATGCACTGGCTTACTGGGTGTTGACATTGGATCACTGGCCACAACTTAGCCAATATACTATGCAGCTACTAGGTTGCCCTTCATCCAGCGTGCTTTCTGAAAGGACGTTCAGTGCCGCTGGAGGTTTAGTCACAGACAAAAGAGTGCGTCTTTCCACCGACTCTGTAGACCGGCTGACATTTATAAAAATGAATCAGTCCTGGATCAGCAGCTATCAATCCCCTGATGATGACGTAACGGAATAGATCGGGGATCTCTTCTGCATTCCCAAAACCTCCACCACTGCACTCTTCCACAATACCACAAAGGGGTTACGGTGTGAAGGCACTTGCTGCCACCGAAGGCACAAAATTTGGGTGCACTGCCACTGACGCCTACACCGGATTCATATCAATTTAATATTGGACCAAAGGGTCCACAACTGCACTCTTCCACAATACCACAGAGGGGTTACGGTGTGAAGGCACTTGCTGCCACCAAAGGCACAATATTTGGGTGCACTGACGCCTGTACCAGTTTCATATCATTTTAATATTGGACCGCAGGGTCCAACCCTGCACTCTTCCACAATACCACAGAGGGTTACTAACGGTGTGAAGGCACTTGCTGTCACCAAAGGCACAATATTTGGGTACACTGCCACTGACGCCTATACCAGATTCATATTATTTTAATATTGGACCGCTGGTCCAACCCTGCACTCTTCCACAATACAACAAAGAGGTTACGGTGTGAAGGCACTTGCTGCCACTAAAGGCACAATATTTGGATGCACTGCCACTGACGCCTATACCAGATTCATATCATTTTAATATTGGACCATAGGGTCCAACCCTGCACTCCTTCACAATACCACAGAGGGGTTACTTACAGTGTGAAGGCACTTGCTGCCACCAAAGGCACAATATTTGGGTGCACTGATGCCTGTACCAGATTCATATTATTTTAATATTGGACCGCAGGGTCCTGCACTCTTCCACAATACCACAGAGGGGTTACGGTGTGACAGCACTGTTGCCGACACTAAAGGCCCAATTTTAAAGCTCCTATTGTTACTTTCATCCAAAGCCTGCGTAAGTTTCACAATAATTTAGCCCAAAAAAAAATCACAAAACTTGTTCTGCGTGTCCTAAAAGGTCTCCTCTTTTCATATAGGCTGCCGCCCCAAGCATTTGTTTATGAATAGATTAAAGGAAAACCGATTACAGTCATTTGAAATGTCATTTTTTTGTTTTTAAATGTTTCTATACATCCTACAAATCCGCCACTTCACGGGCAGGTTATGGGAACCTCCTAGGTACGATATTTGAAGGAATTTGTTTTTATTCTTAACCTTTATTTCATGGAAAACTCACTGTTCCTTTAAAAACATTTTTGTTTTACTTTTTGTCCTTGTTTCCTGTCCCCCAGGGCACTACCCGGACCCCCCATACACCTTTTATGGCAAATATCTTGCATATATGCCCTCTTGGAGGGCACTCTAAAATTCGAGGATTCGAGTCCCATTGACTTGCATTGAGTTCGAATCGTGTTCGCTTTTGAAATTGTTCGAGTTCGAATGCGAACCGAACATGGGGGTGTTCGACTCATCACTACTGAAGACTCACATGCACTCCAAGCCTCCTGGTAAACTCTCCAGTATTCATATATCCTATAGCTTTCCGTGAATTCCAGCATTACTGAAATCCAGCCACACCATGACTCCCATCACTCTCAGCTGGCTCCTAGTACTGTTTCCTGCAGTCCACTACCCTCCACCAATCTCTGTATAAGCGCACCACTGCTTATCGGGCTCATATCAGCAAGTCCGGTACCTCTCCGGTACTGTTCCTGACAAACAGACTATGTGCTATTCCCTTTATCCGTCTAGGATGGGGTCTACTGTTACATCAATATGTTCATTTCAATGTGTAGGCTTAACACGTATACCAATTTTTAGATGACAACCCTCAATATATTAATGAAGAGCTACAATTCTAAAAAATCTTTACTAAAATTGGCAGTAAAACAGATTTCTAATGCAATACAATGTTTATAATAATCCATAATTCATTATAAAGAAACCTGCAGGGGCTTTGAGTATCAGCAGAGCGTCATCTACGTGCTGCCTCCAGAGGACCATGTTTGTGTGAAAAGGTTTGCTGTCCCATGTAAATCAGTTTTGACACTATCCATTTAAAGTTTGGATAACTAGATGCAAACCTAGAGCCCATGGCCATACCTTCTTAAATTTTAATAATTTGTTTTGAGAAAGGATCTTACCAGGAAGGATACATTGAGATTTCTCTCGTTTTCAAGTATGTCCTGGGTGGCGAGTATGTACCGTTAGGTGTGTTGTTGATGTTACCTCTGCTCCACCCAGACGGTACGAAGAGGAAGAAATTCAGAGTCTGAAAATGACAATCCTTTCAGACTATTTGAATATCACTTTAATTATGTCTTCTGAAATGTAGACTATATAATTTCCTCAAGAAAAATAAATTTGGTGCCTCTAAATGAGCTCCTGCGTATACACACAGGCTTATTGACGCAAAACTACTTCACCCATTGGCAGTGGGTAAAACGTTAATCCATAGAACAGGTGGGCTGCTGTGAATCCCACCCCATCCTCACAAAAGTGGGAAACGATAAAATAGGGCAGAAGTACAATGGGAGGTAAGAATGTGGCAGAGGAACAATGGGAGGTGGGATAAATAGGGCTGAAGTATAATAGGTGAAAAATTGTGACACAAGCACAAAAGGAGGTGAGAAGAATGAGGAAGGGGAACAATGGGAGGTGAGAAAAATGGAGCAGGGATAAAAACATGAACGCTCGGGTGTCCATGGTTGTACTGGGGCTATTGAGGTTATTTCCAAGGGCAGACTGTAACCATGGTGGATTGTTCTACCACCTTGTTGGGTGGGGGGTAATGGGCGTTGTGGGGGGACATGGAGTTACTTTTGTTAAGTTACCAAACTTAACAAAACACCAAAGATGTTGGGGACTGTTTGTGTACTGTAAGCTGTGTGTGCTTTGTGAAGTCATTCTACTGCTAAATAATATCTACAAACAAGAAATACAGAAATATTTTAACCTGTCTTGAATTTTTATTGCAGAATTAATTTTGTCATACAGTCACTCATTTCATTACTGTTAGATCTTATTAGATGCTCTTGATGTGGTTCACGGCTTAAGAATCCATAGGGTCACGAAGGCAGCAATGACAGTGAATACGGACACCCTGGTAGATATGGCCGAGTTACAGAGGTCGGTTTCACAGCAATAGGTTTTTATTCCACCCGCTGACAGATCACAGCTACTTTTTGGTAGGCATGTCTGAATAGAGCCTGAAAAAAATAATATTTTTTTTATTATTAGTATTGATAATTACTGACATTATTAATAACTTCATTGTCGTTATGGATTCCTTGCTCTTTGTTTTAGGTCAGCAGCATGTTTGCTAAATGCCTTGTGAGAAAATAGATAACTCAGCATAGTACAATTAAAATACATCCAATACTTCTGCAGTTTAAAAGGGCCACTACCACCAACCAGAACTGATACCAGTCTCGCTGGCTCCTGTCAGGTTTGTGCTGGTCTGTGTCATTTAACCCTTTCGCTGCTGAGGCTTTTCCCGCCTCTGTGCTGAGCTCATTTTTACCGGTTTTGCTCATCATGTTTAAATGCGTTTTGAAGGCTTATTTTATTATATGACCCAGACATATTATATATCGTTCTTTCCGTCAGACTCGGCAGATTCATAATATGTCATTATTATATGTATACGTCATGTCCTGCCTGTATATTATAACAAAAAATGCAATAAAAGATGAATTTTCAATAATTTACAACGTGTAAAGTGTTTTTTTTTCACATTTTAACATGCGAGCAATTGCGGTATATTTTGTATGGGGTGCGCTTGTTAAAAAAATTAGAGATGGGGTCTCGTTACATTTTGTTTTGGGGAAAATTACGCGATTTTTAACAAACGCACCGCATACAAAAATCATTAGTGCAGCATCATTGTTCACATTATAATTGAAATGGAAACAATATTGCTGCATTAACAAACCAAAAAAAAGAAAAAAAAAACTTATTTTTTTTTTATAATTTGTTTTAAAAATATATATATATATATTTTTTTTTAAAAAAACTTTTTTTATACTCATGTTTGGTATCGTTGGAAAGGCCATGCTCTGGCCGATCCAACAATACCAAACATTAACCCCTAACTGCCACAGATCGGGAGATAGGGGGTTCATTGAAACCCCCTATCTCCACCATTGGTGGCAGTTAGGGGTTAACTCCAAGACTGGCGTCATCGTGCTATGCACGATGACGCCAGTCCTCAGGGGGCATTCCCGGAAGCTTGGCCGACATCCAAGATGTCGGCCAGTTCCAGGAAAGGATCACGAACCGGCGCGTTTCGGCGCCGATTCGTGATCCGGCACCCATGGGGTTAATGCCAGGTACCATTTGGAAGGGCAGGCTGTGCCCTTCCAAACGGTGCCTGGGTTAACCCCCGCAACGCCGCCGATCGGGAGGGAGAGAGGTCCGAAGGACCTCCCCCCTCCCTTTCAGGCGCCTCCTCCGCACATGCGGGGGGCGCCTGAATTAGGTGTCATCGTGCCCCCACGATGACACCTAATTACTCCGGCGGCAGTTCCGGATGCTGGGCTGACATCGAGGATGTCAGCCCGCACCGGGGGGGCCAGCGATCGGCCGGAACCCGGCCGACCGCTGACCCCAAAGGCAGGACGCACTCAGCGCGTCCACCGCATGGAACGTGACATGCGGTTGGACGCGCTCAGCGCGTCCGCCGCAGCGAAGTGGTTAAAGGGCCACAACCACCAAAAAATTCAATGTCCTTATTGTGTTTATTTGATGTTACTGATATCTTACATGGGCTTTGTTTTTCTCTTGTATGTTTAGTTAAGATAATATTTTACTCTATATGTGTCACTGGGTGCATCCATTGTGTGATATTTTCCTCTATATGTGTCACTGGGTGCATCCATTGTGTGATATTTTCCTCTATATGTGTCACTGGGCGCATCCATTGTGTGATATTTTCCTCTATGTGTCACTGGGTGCATCCATTGTGTGATATTTTCCTCTATATGTGTCACTGGGTGCATCCATTGTGTGATATTTTGTGTTGTAAACTCCCCCCCCCCACAGTATCTTTCCATGACTTGCTCCTCACTGTGTGTTTGGCCATAGAATGGAGTGAATGGGTCAATCACCGACTCACATCATTGCATTGTGTGGGATGTATTCAAAGGACATCACCAGATTAGATGTCTTTTAAGCTCCCTGTTTTATATCATTCAGCTGCCAGCTGTTAACTTTGGTAGCCTGGAGAAAACAATACACCCCTGCAGCATTATCTACATATTCCCTCCTCCACCTCATTAACTGTTAAATACTGTAGAATAGCTAAACCACAGCAGTAACGTAAAACTTTTGCAAAGATTTTGGTAAATGTTGCATTATGGGAAAAATCCACAAAATGGAAATAGGAGACAAAAATAATTTTATTTTTCCTTTTTACATGCAATTACGTCAAAGAAAAAACAGAAGCATGTGTTTTATAAATGTTTTTTATAAAGTGGTTTTGTTTGTAATGCACAAGTAATCTAGTTACAGCTTATATAAGTGGTAGTGTCCCTTTAAAGCCCTGAGGCTAGGGTCAGATGAACGTGATTTCTACGGACTGTACGTCCGTGCAGTACGGACGGACGTTAGTACGGAAGATGCAGTAGTGGCCACACAGTCTGGTTTTTTTTCTGACGTATATTTTGACGGATGTAGCAGGGAAAATAAATTAAAAAGCAAAACCATTTTGTCCGTGAAAAATGCTGGACGTATAAATGCAGTCCGTCTGACCACGTTCCATCACTCACACACAAAGCTATGCAGACATTGCGGACGCAGCGCACTTTGTGCGGCCGTTCTAGGGGTTGTACGTTCACGGACGTACCTTTAGGCGCCATCACGGACGTGAACACTACTCTCGTCTGACACCAGCCTGACCCAGAACAAGTTAAATTCCAACAGTGTATAAACAACGTAAAGATATTTGGACTGGATGGACAGTATCTTACGGCATTACTAGATCCATACGGTTCGGTGCTGGTGGATTTCTGATCCTATATCCCGTTCTGCCCTGGAATACTGTAACACTGCACTTTTGAAGTGATGACACTGCACTATTTATACCACTCTTCCTGATAGGACGTTTGGTCTCCACTCACCCCAAAGCTTTTAACTCCAACTATCCTGACATTTTCCACCATTTTCAATGTTAAAACAAATCCCCGTTTTTAACTGTTTATTAAATAGTTGTAAAAGCATTTATTATTTTCAGTTGCAGTAAGCAGACAATTTTTTAAATTTATTTTTAGGATTAATTTGGAATTTTTCTGGAATTTTTTGGTTAATCTTTAGGTTTCCTAACTAATTTTAAATGTATAACCAGGTCTGTTTTTTTCTTTGCTAAACGTATACAGCTGGATTATCTTATTTCATTCTGTATGCCTTAGCAATTAATTTTGATACAATACATTTGTCAGTATCATGGATAGTACTAACAAGCCTGCCGTTATCCATGGTCCTACTGTGAAATAGACTGCGTGATAACATGTTTTAACATTCCGTTACTGTCCATGATTCTGATCTGGTTCTTAATCCTAAAAAATAAATTAAAAAAATGGCTGTTTTTTTCGTTTAAAATCATTTTGTTCTTGGTTGTTTTTTCAGACAATTTGGTTCAGTTTTTTAGTTTAAAATCATTTTGTTCTGGTTTTTTTTTCATTTCAGACAATTTGGTTCAATTTTTTTGCGTTTTAAATAATTTTTTTCTTTTTTTTCGCTTTCATGCCATTGGTTTCTGACTTTTTTAATTTTAGATAATTTTGTTCTTTTTATTTTCATTTTAGATCATTGGTTCTGTTTTTATTCGTTTCAGATCATTTGTTTCCAAAATGTAATTAGTTTTTGATCGTTTTGTTCAATTTTTTCGGCATTTCGTATCATTTGCGTGCCATTTTTTTTCCGTTTAGGTCCCATAACGAAATGATTACGTTTGTGTTGAAACTTTGATTTGGGACTTCGTAATTTCGGGCGGCCGATATTTCACTTCGGAAATGGTCCCGAATCAACAAAAATGGTGAATTTTGGACTAAATTCAATTCAGAACGAAACAAAACGCACATCCCTAATGAAAACCTCAATAAGCAGATTTTCCTTACCGTCGCCCTTTCAGTGCCGCTACTCCAGGGTATGAGGGTATGCACTTTGTTAGCGTTTGGCTCTGAAGGGGCGCAGGGAAGCCTAGTACCGTCAGCAGCACTGAATGCTGATGTCGCAGATATCAGTTCCTGGAGTCAATAGGACTCCATGGAGTCCAGCGGTGCCCCAGTCGCCAGTTCTACATGGGCTGCCACTTGCAAGATCACCTAGGAGACGCAGATGAATCACGGAAGGAGACTGGGAACTATTTGTTCTCCATCCCCTGCTGATCCCGGCGAGATGAAGTGGAATAGCGATTCCCACCATTAAGACACAAACTGGAATGGTAGTCCATTAGCCTGTATTTTAATCCATCCCTGACTGCACACCAGTAGATTTCCAGTGCCACCCCGCCATCCGTACTCTTTGTTATATTGGCGCCAAAAACACCGCTTTAATTACTACCCTGTTGCTATTTTATAACTATGCTAACAGCTGGCAACTATCAAAACATTTATCCTTAAACTGATCCCTCCACCTCAAAACGGAAGCATATTCCACCTCAGAACTGAAGCATATTTCACATATTCCACCTCAGAACAGAAGCATATTCCACCTCAGAACAGAAGCGTATTCTACATATTCCACCTCAGAACTGAAGCATATTCCACCTCAGAACAGAAGCGTATTCTACATATTCCACCTCCGAACAGACGAATATTCCACCTCAGAACAGAAGCGTATTCTACATATTCCACCTCCGAACAGACGAATATTCCACCTCAGAACAGAAGCATATTCCACATATTCCAAATCAGAACAGATGCATATTCCACATATTCCACCTCAAAACAGAAGCATATTCCACATATTCCAAATCAGAACAGATGCATATTCCACATATTCCACCTCAAAACAGAAGCATATTCCACATATTCCAAATCAGAACACAAGCATATTCCACATATTCCACCTATTCCAAATCAGAACACAAGCATATTCCACATATTCCACCTCAGAACACAAGCATATTCCATATATTCCACCTCAGAACACAAGCATATTCCATATAT